>CM061753.1:103981926-104034426 GCA_030979885.1 Lolium multiflorum
CTATAGTGGTGCTAGGGGTTTTAGAAATTTTAGGCCTATAATAATTCTTTTGTTTAGGCACTTTAGAGGCGTATATGAATTTTTGCTCTTTACCCACATGCTTTCTCATTATACTTGAGAGAAGAAAAGGTTGAACCCAAGGTTCCCATAGCTTTTTCAAGTTCATCAATCCTATTGGTTTGATTATCATGACCAACACAAGTTCCTAGGACACTAATTCTTTCATCAATTCCTCCTAGGGATTTATCAAGTTTATCAGTATTATCAAGTAGCATTCCTAATTTAGTTTCAACACTTGGAAATTTTTTCTCTATGGTTTCCAATTTTTTCATAACATCTTCAAGAGAGATTTCCAATTTTAACTTCATTAACAGGTATTCCAACTAGACTCTCAATGATGCAACTAGCTTCTAAAGCGGAGTACCTAGGAAATTACCTCCGAAAGAGTATCAAGAACATATCTATTCCAACTAGATAAACCAACATAGAAGTTCCTAAGAAGGATAGTAGTGTTTCTTGATGCACCTATGATGAGCATTACTAATTCTGTACCAAGCATTTTTAAAACTTTCTCCACCTTGTTGCTTAAAAGAACGAACTTCAACTTCAGGATTACTCATTTTAGTAGCAAATAAAAGTAAACTAAGCAAATAGAATAAAGTAAAGACAAGTAACTAATTTTTTTTGTGTTTTTAATATAGAGAGCAAGACAGTAAATAAAGTAAAACTAGCAATTAATTTTTTTGTATTTTGATTTAGTGCAGCAAACAAAGTAGTAAATAAAATAAAGCAAGACAAAAAACAAAGTAAAGAGATTGAGAAGTGAGACTCTGGCAAGCTGTCTTGATCTCACTGCAAGAATCTGCCGAAATGCTGCTTGATGCGCGTAAATGTACACGTCCGTTGGGAACCCTGGAGGAAGGCATGATGCGCACACATGAACCCTCCGAAAGAAACCAAGGTTGATCGAATCCAGAGGAGCCAAGAAGCACGTTGAAGGTTGATGGTCGTGAAATGTGATGTGGCACAACACTGTGGATTCCTCACGCTAACGGAATTGGTGACAAATAGTCCAAAGTACTTTGCCCCAACGAAACAAAGGAGGTTGTCAATCTCACCGGCTTGCTGTAACAAAGGATTAAGCGTATCGAGTGGAAGATGTTTGCAAAGAAAACAATAAAAACACAATTGCAGAGATTGTATGCTATGTAAAGAATAGACCAGGGTCCACAGCTCACTAGAGGTGTCTCTCCCAGAAGATAAAGCATGTTGGGTAAACAAATTACAAATGGGAATGAACAAATAGAGAAAGGCATAACAATGCATATACATGATAAGATAAATATAGTGAGATTTAATGGCATTACGACAAAGTACATAGACCGCCATCCAACTGCATCTATGCCTAAAAAGTCCACCTTCGTGTTATCATCCGAACCCCTTCCGTATTAAGTTGCAAAGCAACAGTACAATTGCATTAAGTATGGTGCGTAATGTGGAGACTCAGACAACCACATCCTTAGACATAGAATCAATGTTTTATCCCTAGTGGCACAGCACATCCACAACCTTAGAACTTTCTCACTGTCCCACATTCAATGGAGGCATGAACCCACTATCGAGCATAAATACTCCCTCTTGAGTTAAGAGTACAAACTTTGCCAGAGCCTCTACTAATAACAGAGAGCATGCAAGATCATAAACAACACATAAACAACAGATTGATAATCACCATAATCATAGTACTCTCTATCCATCGGATCCCGACAAACACAACATATAGAATTACATATAGATGATCTTGATCATGTTAGGCAGCTCACAAGATCCAACAATGAAGCACAACAAGGAGAAGACGACCATCTAGCTACTGCTATAGACCCATGGTCCAGGGGTGAACTACTCACTCATCACTCCGGAGCGACCATGGCGGCTAGAGTCCTCCGGGAGATGAATCCCTCTCCGGCAGGTGCTGGAGGCGATCTCCTGAATCCCGAGATGGGATTGCGGCGGCGTCTCGGAAGGTTTTCCGTATCGTGCCTCGGACTGGGGTTTCGCGACGGAGACTTTAAGTAGGCGGAAGGTCAACGCGGGGGGCCACACGAGGGGCCCAGGGGGCAGGCCGCGCGGCCAAGGGCCCGCGCCGCCCTATGCCCCGGCTGCCTCGTGGCCCCACTTCGTTATCTCTTCGGTCTTCTGTAGCTTCGTGCAAAAATAGGACCCGGGCGAAAGTTTCGTCCAATTCCGAGAATATTTCCTTACTAGATTTCTGAAACCAAAAAAGCAGAAAACAGCAACTGGCTCTTCGGCATCTTGTTAATAGGTTAGTTCCAGAAAATGCATAAATATGACATATAATGTGTATAAAACATGTAGGTATCATCAATAAAGTAGCATGGAACATAAGAAATTATCGATACGTGGAGACGATCGGGGTGTATCGTAGTACTTTCGATAAATAAGATGTCGAACCCAAGAGAGCAGAAGGTGTTGACAAGCGTTTCGATGAAGGATTCACGTGAATGCTCACATTAAGTATTCGTGGGGTTTTGATATTGCGTATAAATAAAGTACAAGTAAATAAAATGCGAGAGAAATAATTGCAGCGAGTGGCCCAATCCTTTTTAGCACAAAAGACAAGCCGGTTTGTTTACTTATAATGACCAAACGTTCTTGAGGACACACGGGGATTTTAGTCTAGTACTTTATAGTGGCTAAATAATCTTCATTGTTTTGATAAGTGTTGTGTGGGTGAACCTATGCTAATGCACCGCCCTTCCTAGGACTAATACATACTTGTGATTATACCCCTTGCAAGCATCCGCAACTACAAGAAAGTAATTAAGATAAATCTAACCACAGCCTTAAACTCTCAGATCTGCGATCCCTCTTGCATCGATATACTAACGGGGGCTCGGCTTCGTCACTCCGCAACCCCGCAATTAGCAACCGAATACAAGATGCACTCCCCTAGGCCCATAAATGGTGAAGTGTCGTGTAGTCGACGTTCACACGACACCACTAGAAGAATGACACCACAACTTAAATATCATAACATTGAATATTACTCAACCATAATTCACTACTAGCATTTAGACTTCACCCATGTCCTCAAGAACTAAACGAACTACTCACGAGACATCATATGGAATACAATCAGAGGTGATATGATGATGAATAACAATCTGAACATAAACCTTGGTTCAATGGTTTCACTCAATAGCATCTACAACAAGTATAGAATAACACCGGGAGAGTTTCCCCTATCAAACAATCAAGATTTAACCCGAATTGTTACAGCGGTGACGAGGTGCAGCGGTGGTGATGGCGGTAGATGGTGGAGATGATGATGATGATGATGGAGATGATGTCCAGCTCGATGACGATGGCGATGACGTCGATTTCCCCCAGGGAATTTCCCGGCGGATTCCGCCCGCCGGAGAGCTCTTTCTCTCTGGTGTTCTCCGCCCAGCAGAGGCGGCAGAACCCTTCGTGAGGTCCTCTGTGGGCTTAGGTTTCGGGACGAAGAAGTACTGAAGAAAGGAGGCGAAAGGGGTTGTGGGGCCCCACCACATGGTGGCGCGCCGGCCATGGGCCGCGCCGCCCTATGGTCCGGCCCCCACCTTGGCTCCTCTCCCTTCCGGCTCCCTCCGTCATCCTGAAAAATAGATTTTACGTGAAATTTCCTCCCACGCTGATCTCCCAATAATATGCCTTGACGGTGCTTTTTCCAGCAGAATCCTGGCCCAGCTTGATCCTCCAATGATGATGAAACATGCAAAATAGATGAAATAACATAAGTATTGTGTCCCAATATGAAATATATCAATGAATAACAGCAAATTATGATACAAAATAGTGATGCAAATTGGACGTATCACCCGTCGGCACTGTACCTGAGCCAGCAAAGAGGATGCATCTTACAATTTCTTCAAGAATAGATCGTCCATACATGTCGCGGTATCGTCACGGCATATGCCATAGGATGGCTAAAGAGAGGTGGTTCCTGCAATGGTCAACGGTGGTATCCGGATGCGGGTATGAGCACGAGCGACACGGCGACATACCCAGGTTCGGGGCCCTCGATGGAGGTAACACCCCTACTCCTCCTCTAGAGTGTATAAGTGATATCACAGTACAATGGTGCTCCTTGAGCTGTATCCGGCTGCTCGGGGAGGCTAGAGGTAGACGAAGGTCTCTCTCCGGAGCAGCTCTAAGACTAGAATGTTAAGTGATCGATCGCCCCCCGCACGAGAGGGGGTAGCGCAGCTTATATAGACGATGGCAATTTACAAAGAAGTCCCTACGACCTACTAGCCGGCTCCGCCGGCTCCGGCTTTACCGCTCCTTCCCGAGGCGCTGTCGTCAGCAGCCGTTGAGGCGTTGAGGCTTGTCCGTCCTTCTGCCGAAGTCAGCGGCGACAGGACGTGCCAAGCGTCGTGGGAGAGATGTCTCTGTCGGCACCGGTAACCTGTAGCAGTACGGCGCAGCTCGAGCCATGATGGCCTATCGGATGCGGGGCACTGTTGCTCCACAGTGCCCCTTACTTTACGGGAAATGAGATCAGCGTGGACTTTCGCACCCAGATCACCCTTCCAGTTCCTTCTCCTGCAAGGCTCGCCAGCTTCGAGCCGGTCAGGGGAGAGACAAACACAGCCGGATATGGCATGTAGAAGCCGGCCCAGCCACAGCGCAGACGGCCGTGGCTAGACCAGCGTAGACTTTGAGCCAGCCGGCTCCCAAGGTAGCCGACCATGGCTCCAGCCGGCTGCTCCTCAGCCGGCCTTTGCCGCGGGCCAGCCGACCCAGAGCCAGCTGCTCCTAGTCTTTTGCCCTACCCGGGGTCTTCCCCCGACAATACAAGCTTTTTAAAACTATGATACGATGAATTGAAGCCTCAATCGATACAATGATCATGTAAGCATTTAGCGAGTACTTAGGTTCACAATCCTACAAGAAGTGTGCACGCATGCACACGTCGCCATGCAACCATCACACCTGGGAAGGCGCCGAGAAGTTTGCGCTCGTCCCCACCGGTGGCGGGTGGTGGGCGGGCGGCGGTTCGAACTCGTTATGTATGGGGTTCGGTCCTGTAGGAACTGGCCTCGGCACCGCCAAGACGTTTGCGCTCGTGGTCCCCACTGGCGGCGGCGGGTGGTGGGCGGGCGGCGGTTCGAACTCGTTATGTATGGGGTTCGGTCCTGTAGGAACTGGCCTCGGCACCGCCAAGACGTTCGCGCCCGTGGTCCCCACTGGCGGCGGCGGGTGGTGGGCGGGCGGCGGTTCGAACTCGTTATGTATGGGGTTCGGTCCTGTAGGAACTGGCCTCGGCACCGCTAAGACGTGTGCGCTCGTGGTCCCCGCTGGCGACGAGTGACCTGACGGTGGATGTGGATTGCCGAAAGGCGGCGGGGGCGAATGAGGCAAGCCGCGTGCCGAAGCGGCGTCGGAGAGCATCAGCAGCAGTTGGAGTAGCACCACTGCAGCAACGCTCTTGTGCACGGCCATGGCTAGCTGCTTTCTTGGATCTACTGTTAGTGCTTGCGATCAGTGTGTGCCTCGTTGAGACCTGCATTGCACAAATATATAGAGATGGTTTTGTCTAAAATTAGGTATTGGGCGAAAATTGAGAAATTAGTAATTGCTGAGATGGCTATCCATAAGAGTAGTATCAAAAGGAATAATGTGCAAGATAATGTAATAATAAGATGGATATATGAGGTTATCTTCCAGACTAAATATCCTAGCAAGGCTCTAAATAAATGCTTATTACAGGAGTTCACCGATTCGTACTCCCTCTCATCGCGCTGAGCGTCCCCCGGGGGATCTAATCACTAATCCCCCGGATCGCCAGCCATAGGATGGACACCATCAACGGATCGTCCGGGTCAGCGCTCACACGGGAAAACGAGAAAAGGCAACCACGATGGGATCGATCAACGCGTCCTCACCCGCACCAACAGCTCCGCCGTCTTCATCGGCAGCACCGCCGTCCTCGTAGGCAGCAGGGCTCGCCGGTAGCACCACCGCCCCGTCGACCAGCGCGGCCAACCGCCGCCGTCAGCACCCCCTACCATGGCTAGCAGCAACACGCCTGCACGCCTGCTGCCGGCAGCAGCGACGCCAAGGCAGCAACGCCCCTATCGGCCGACTCCGGTCAGAAACCTCGCTGGCGTCGCTGGTAGCACCGTCGCCAGATGAACGTAGCAGACGCCACCACCGCTTGTAGCAGCGTCGCTGGCTGGATGTAGCAGGCGTCGCCGCCGCTTGCAGCAGAGCAGCCTGCCTATGGTAGCAGACGCGGCCGGCCGAACGTAGCAGGCGCCGCGGCCACTTGTAGCAGCGCGGCCGGCCGGACGTAGCAGGTGCTGCCGCCGGTCTTTGGTAGCAGCGTGGCCGGTCGGGCGTAGCAGCCGCCGCCGCCGTTTGCAGCAGAGCTGCCAGCCGGACGTAGCAGCGCCGCCAGCCGGACGAAGCAGACGCCACCGCCACTTGCTGCGCCGCCGCCGTCTTCTGTAGCATCGGCGCTGGCTAGACGTAGCAGACGACGCCGCCGCTTATAGCAGCGCCGCCAGCCGGAAGGACTCATCGCCCTACTTGCAGCTCCGCCGCCGCAGTCGGTAGCATCGCCGCCGGCCGGATGTAGCAGAGGACGCCGCCGCTTGTAGCAGCGCCACCTGCCGGGCGTAGCAGTTGCCGCCGCCGCTTGTAGCAGCGTGGCCGGCCTGACCGCCGCCCATGTCCTCGCAGCACCAGTGCGTCCCATGGCGAGTACGGCCAGTTACGGTCGATGCGAGGAGATCGGCGCAGAGCAGGAAGGGCTGCCGCGCGCGGCCGCCGCTGCGGAGGAGAACGAAGCCGGCGTGAGGGATGAAGGTGCCGGAGCAGAGGAGGACGACCGCCGGCAGCCAGGAGCGCGAGCAGGTCGCTGGGCGCGGCCAGGAGCACGAGCAGGTCGCGTGGGAGAGCGATGGAGATGGACGAGAAGGTGCGGTGAGGGAGAAGATAAGGTGGGCCGCGGGACACGTGTTGAATGGAGGAGGCGGAGGAACGGAGAGCTGATCCCCCGGGGGTTCGGCAGCGTTTTCCTTTTTATTTACCTTGCATTCTAGGTTTAGTCCAACTTTATACAGTTTCACCAAATAATTAAAGAAATATATTAACATCCGCAATATACAATCTACGTATGAGAACTGCGGTTTTACTACTTCTCAGCTAGCTAAGAACTAAATTTGTGCTCGGTTAAGTCGTACACCGTTCAATTGCATTATGATTCGTGCATATTAGTTGTAAGTTGGCTGAGAACTAGTCACACCCTAAGAATTGTTATAAAGTATATATTTTCATATCATACGTATTTGATATTCTGGATGTTGATAATTTTTTCTACTCCATCCGCTCCTTATCTACATCTACACTACTTAAAAAGGAGGAACGTGTTCACTATTATGCCTATCTGCACTACGACCAATCTTTTCGTCGTCCTCGTCGTAGTCCCGTTCTACACGCGACGGCTCGCTAGCGCCCAAATGGGCCAAAGCCCAGAAAATCGATTTCCTTTAGGAGTGGTCGAATCCTTGCCTCTCTCACGAACAAGCGTTGATGCTTTCCTAGGGTTCGGCTCCGCCGCCTCTTCCTTCCACAACACCACCTTGCTGTACGCCGCCGTTCGCCCGCTCGCTGGATAAGACCTCGGCTGTCGCCTCTCTACCTACTCCGCCTCCGCTCGAGCTCGGCCAGGACATGAGAACGCATTCACGCGTCTCCAGCTAAGCGACGAGACGGGATCCAGAGTCGTGGGCGACCGTGACGCTGCGCCTATCGCTGCCGATTCCCCCTACGATGGGTTCGTCGTCCATATCGCACAACCGGCGCCTCCACATCGACCCACGGCGACACTGCCATCGACGACCACTTGCCGAAACCCGGCTCTGCAGCTCCATCCGGATCGATTCTGTACTATTTTATTCTCCATTGTTTCTCTACTATTTTATTCTTGTTTATTGCAATAGTAGGATGGGTAGGATTCTATTGGCTTTCAAAGTTGTGCTTACGGACTTTGATTCCGAAAGCTGTGAATCGCGGGGTATGGAACTATGGATGATCTAGGACGAATGAAGTAGTAAACAGATGGGTGTAATTTGTATCTTACACACTCTTTGATTCAAAAGCTTTGATTGCTGGGTATATATATTCAAAAATGTATTTTTTTGGTGCCGAATAGTATTACTATTAGGCTGCTGGGATTACCCCCTTAACCAGTGACTGGAATCACTTGTTTGGTGAAAGCTCTTTATAAAAGGTAGACTTCCGAGTATAGAGTGCCTAGAGGCCCTCCACCTTCCTGTAGGTGAAACCTCTTTGTAAAAGGTTAATGGTGTGTTGATTACTAAAATGAAAACTTCAGATCTTGATAGGATTATATGAATGCGATTATCAGTGAACTCAAAAGTGATCTTGTTCATGTACCAAAATTTTTGGTATCCATTATTTTCTTCTTAGTAGAAAGCATAATATCTAACTGCATCAAAATTTAGTAAAACCGTAAGTACATGAAATGTGCATGGATTTTGGTACTCATAAGAGCCTCTAGAATAACAACTTGATCTGAGGAATTAGAAATACCTAATTTCTCATCTGTAATAATCAAGTCCCTTGAATACCTTATTTTGTTTCCCACAATGTTTGCAACTTTATTCTTTGGAGGAACTCACCTTGCTGGTCTGGAAACTGTTCTTGTGCAGTTCGCGATGGTGCTCTGTCCGGTTTGAGGTGAGACTCACGGGCTGGAGTGTTGACGGAAATCTCTATGGGAAGCACACTTGGGTTATTTGATCAGTTCGCCAGTAGCGGGGAAGCAAAATGGCTCCGCCAGACAGGTCCAAATAATGACACCTCAAAAGATACGGTTAGTTGGCTCCAAAAAAATCCTCTTAGTTAGGTTTGCATTGCATGTGAAGTGAATTTGCAAGATAATTGTTTAAATCTCCAGATCAGGATTGAAACAAAGTTAGAGACTATGCTAAACGTATCTGCAGATGAAAGTTTAGGAATATTTTTGTCAAATCAAAAGCAGAGACCAAGGGTGATTTCTCAGTTCAGCTAAATAATGTCACCTCAAAAAATGCAGGATCAGATAATGCATTCTGCTACTTTGACTTGGTTTAGTATGCGCTTCCATCATCCTTCTTATCACATATACAATGGTGTTTCAGGATCTCATACACAGAATATATCAACTGAAGGACTTGTTGTCGAGATTATGTCAAAGAGATCGAATTAAGGTCAGATGATATCCCTATCTGTTGGAACTGATGTGTTTGATTCCAGTTAGGTGTTGTGCTAAGTAGTAATTTGTTCCTTGAATTGCAACCATTACTTGCCCTACTTGTAGTAAAACACCGATGAGTGAATACATATAACTACTTGACACAAAAAACATAGTGTTTCTTAGTTAGGTAAGGATGACATTCAGTAGTAAAAGTATGTCGTCTGATGATTCAAGTCTATAAACAAGTTCCAGTAACCACACAGAACCAACGCATCAGTTTGTTTAGCACTTCGGTTCCACTAACCACACAGAACAAAATTGAGTGTGAAACAATTTGCAATTGATCTACCCATCTACCCAATAAGGCAATTAGTAATTGTAGATGGTCTGGTGATGTTTGCAATTGCAGGCGAGGAAAACATTATGCGAAACAAATATCTGAATTTGGTTTTACACCTAGCAAACCTTTTACTTTTGTTCGGTATGTTGGCCTGCTTAGGACACTAAATGGTGTCCAGTGTTCAAGACTAAATACTTTATGTATTTTTATGTTGAAAACATGGAGTAGCAATTCTCTGGTTTCTACTGCCTATATCATGTTCTTCTAATTTGTCTGGCCTATCAGGGTGGGAATACTTACATATTAGAGTATTGTTGTTAAACTCGACATTCAATTCACCGATATCCTGAAAGAGTCTGTCAATCATTTGCCCAAGAGAATGCATGCTGATGTCCCTCGGATCTTTAGTTGTATGGTATTTCCTACTGTGTGATAGGCATGAATGATTTCAATTGTGAAGCTTCTTTTCTTACTTGGCTCTGCAGGTATGATGCCGAAACTATGAATGGTTACCTCGGAGGAGGAAGAGGAGAGCGGTGGTTGCTCCCAACGTTGTGGTCAGTATAGGTGGATGGACGCTGGACGCGGTCATCCAGGCACACCGCATGCGTGACACAGTCAACGCACATTGGCATCGTCAGCAGTGGCGCTCTTCCTCACCTCATGCCTCCCTCCTAGCATTCTGCCTTACTCTGCCATCTCCACAGGTATTATGACCATTACGCTCTGCACAGGAATATCAATTAGTTGCATAAATCTCAATCTTTAAGTTTTTTATCTACAACTAAGTCGAGGGGAAGAAAATGTCTTTGAAGAAGATTTGTCAGCAATTAAGTGTCTATACAATGGGACAGTTGTGTCCGGTTTGTACGCATTTAACCAGATTTATGGGTGATGCTTTTAGCCGTTATATTTACATGTGTTGCCTATGTTTGCCTCCTCTTCTCAACTGCATTCTCTCCCTGGCATCGCTACTGGGCTTGAATTCCACTTCTGCAATCCTCTATTGGCCATCACTTGTTCTGTCGACGAGCACCCAGATCTCACTGGACAAATATGTTTTCATCACCCCCACCAGCGCTCTCAGCACTGGATAGTTGGTACCGACAAACTCGGATGTGTGGTGAGGCAACATAAATAAATATGTGCTACTGATCTTATTACGATGATATGTTCTCAGATTCATGAACATTTATGTGGTGGCATTCCTCCAGCTATAGTACTTCGCCTGAAATGCCGAGCACCTCTGGCTTATTATATAGTACTTATCGTTAACCAGATCCTATAAACTATTGGCATTTGTAACCACTCTAGACTCCTGATTATTTTTCCTTTGTTTTCTAGCTAGAGTTCATTATCAGCTGTTGGTACATGTTTTACTGGGCCTTGCTGCACAAATAGTACAAATCAACTAGATGTTCTATCAGCACAAATGATGTTATATAAAAATTGATGGCAAAACTTGGCTCCCAGCCTATGGAAAGCAGTCAATGTGCAGGTATTCTGTAGAGGAATCTACCTCTCCCCTATAACCAAACAGTCAATGAGCAGCGTATTTTGTAATTACCTGACATAGCTCTCCTCCATAAGAAATTACATCTGGTGATCTCCTATCGTGTTGTTATTTTCTCAACGCATAATCTGCAGCTGTCGTGCCAAGTACAGTATATTGATCTACACCTCCAATTAGATGGATAGTACTAAGCGCATGTATCTCATATTCCTGGCCCCTATTGAAGATATACATGTTTAAGAGATGTTCATATAAGTAGAAATAATATGTAGAACAATCATATGCAACTATGCAAGGTTCCATTGTATAAATGCATGGCATCATGTTTTCTTATTTTAAGAATTCAATAGCTGCCATCCAATGAATGGCCAGTTTCCTGCAGCCGCCATGTGAAGTGTCCTACTCAATACTAACATAATTTCAGAGAGCATATATGGGGATATGGGATTCCTCACCACGGAGTATGCCGCACAGGTGTACCCGACAGAGCTCCTTGTCGGAGAGCCTGTGCGGTGGCAACGCCCAAATCCCTCCGCTGCGGGTGTCGAGCTCGAGGACGCCGAGGGCGGAAGCACCCGGTGCCTGTGTCAAGCTCCAGAGGCCCTGAGCGGCGCCGGCGTGCTGGGACGGTGCGAACTGGGAGGTCCCAGGCTGGAAATAATGTTCTAAAAGATGGGGGAAGGGGTGATCTGAACTCCGGGCATGCAAGTTGCAGTGAAGACCGTCCAGGCACGCCATCTCGCAAGGGGAGACCATCGATGTCTAGCCATGGAGAGCTCGGCCCATGGTTGTCTGGGAACTCGAGCGGCTGGGGAGAAAATAGCCAAAAGATTAGAGGGTATTCCTCTACCAGCGCCGGATTTGGGAGAGGAAAGGCTGGATTTGAGTGTGGACTTGACTGATTTGGAGAAAATAGTCCTTTGCCATGGAAGAACAACAGAGAAGGCGTCGGATGGAGGGGAAAGGTGAGCTAAGCGAGAGAAAGAGAGTGATGTGGGACAAGGGAAATGATAGGGGCATGCCCGCTCAGGTGTTCTCTCCGTTGGATAGGATTCGTACGTATAGGCGTGTTGGGGTTTGAAAAAAGGTTATGGTTGCTGTGTTTTATTTTGATAGTAGTATTTGTTTAAACAATAATATATACACATAAATTATAATTTTTTATTGAATATATATCCAATTTTCATCACCAAATATTTGTAATCTGCAGCTTATCCTATGATTTCTGGATGTTAAATTTCATGGAGTATTTCATGGGAGATTCTTTATCCGACGCTCCTAAACAGATATATTTTTCTTTGTATCACGATAATTATTTTACATTGTATCATTATTTCAAAACTAACTTTGGCTACTACTATTACTTGATAGGTTTAAAATGGGTGTTTTTATTAGATGCCAGTTGATTGTTTTTTTCGCATGCTTTCTATTAACCGGGAGTTTTGTCATTCCTTTGATGATCGCAGGGTTAGAGGTAAACACGATCCGAAAAAGGACCTTGCACACATTTTCAGCAACGCTCGTCCTTGACCACCTTCGCAACCGAAGCTGCGTCGGAGTCAGGGGAGTTTTGTCATTCCTTTGATGATCGCAGGGTTAGAGGTAAACACGATCCGAAAAAGGACCTTGCACACATTTTCAACAACGCTCGTCCTTGACCACCTTCGCAACCGAAGCTGCATCGGAGTCAGGGGTGATTCGCTCCGGGGTCGAAATATTGAAGTCTCAATTGCTACAATTGAGTTGAAATCTATTATACAAAGTTTGTTTGTTTGATAGCATACTTTCAATTTTTAGGCTTTACAAAAATGTCAAAATAATTATGTGGACTATATAGGGAATTTTTTGCAGTGTACTTATTTTAATTTCACGTTTGAAATTAATTTGTAAATCATGTTCGAATAAAATATACCCAATGATGTTTTTTTTATCATAATAATGCTTTAGTAATTTAAATGTTGCAAATTTATATTAACAATACAAACTATTTCAGTATCGTTGAATGCTTTGGGAGGAAGAGTTTAGGCGTCGAATGTTTTGTGATGAAGAGTTTAGGCGTCGAATGTTTTGTGATGAAGAGTTTAGGCTTGAATGCTTTGGGACGAATAACGAAGAGTTTAGGCGTTGAATGATTTGGGATGAAGAGTTTAGGCTTGAATGCTTTGGGAGGAAGAGTTAAGGCGTGCACTGTTGTGTAAACTCTATGACATCGTTTTAAGGGTGTATTTTAATGTTTTTATTTTTTTATTTGTTTTGTTACCCGTGGCAACGCACGGGCATTTTACTAGTTAGAATATTATGGATCAATGGTATATTCTTGGTAAAAATTTACAAAACTTAACTTTGGCTAGACCAAGAATGCAAGGTAAAGAAAACGGAGGGGGTAGATCTTGTCTAAAGTTCATTATCTAGTGACAAATTAAGGCACTAATTAGCGAGATTGTTATCCGCAAAAATAATTTTGAAAGGAATTATCTGTAAGATAATGAGATGAGATAGATATTTGACGTAGTAAATGATTATTATTGAATCGCAGTAATTGTGTACTCTGTTTTGTCGCATGAGGATCACACTGGGAAAAACTTGCTGGAAATGAATGGCATATCATCACCAGGTACACAGATTACAGATGATGTACAAAAAGTTAGAATAGCTGCTTATTTTCAATAGATTTTTGTTTCTGCAGCATGCCACAATTCAGAGAACTAATGAAATATATGGTTACACTCCTACATAGTATAGGGGGGAAAAAGTCTGCAGATGGCGGGCTCGGCTACTCCAGAGAAGACTGCTCTTGACTTGAATCGCTGAAATCTTTATAAAGTTTGTGTGCTATGAATTTCTCTCAATCTAAATGCAGTACATCTCAATAAGACATATAAGTCTGTTTCTAATGATACTTCGTCCGTTATCATATAGACACAATGAGAACGATTGTGAATTTCAGCTTTGATGATAACAGATATGATACCGCTTGGTATCTGGCAGTAGGAGCAAAGGCCGAAACCCGCAAGGATCCTTCAGTATTATAAGGGAATGATGCAACAAAGATACCTTACAAAATTAGCATCAACGTATTTCAGATTAAAATTAAGATTTAAGTGCACGACTCCTATAAGTATGTTCATAATTTTTTTGCAGCGTTCCTCATAAGTTCATAGAGAGCAAAGCCCCCTTGGTGGCAACCAGGCAATCGCTGTCTCATTTCTCTTAATTCCTCCTGTAATTCAGAAACAATGCCGATGAAGAATAGTTAGGAGAACCCAGAAGCGAGGAGATGCTCAAAGTGCTGCTAGTATAAGGGAGCTTACTGCTGAGACTGCATACAACTTAGTGGATTCATAGCCATCTTGGGCTCTAGAATATAGCTCGGTAACAGTACTGGAATCAACGTTGCATCTAATGAAAAAGAATGCCGCTGGCCTAACATTCAGTTCCCTGCGAGAAACTCCAATGAAAATGGGCGCAGTCTGCAAAACTAAATGCAGATAGTAAACAGAATATATTGAAGAAAAAGCATGCAACTGCAGAATCTTCTTTGCATAGTAGTTACAGAAAACTGTAAAGCATCCTTGTGACGTGGTCTTGTTGAGGACACTACCGATGCAGTAATTATGGATGAAAGACAAAGAATGTAGGTGGTTTAATTACCAGGGAACTAGCAGGAACTCCAGTTTCCTCAACTACCTCACGAATAATTCCATCAAACATTTCATCAGAAACTCTTTCAATGAGACGACCAACATCTTCTACGTCATTTTGATGAGCCAGGATTCCAACTTCTTCTGGCTGATAAAAACAAATGAACTTTGATAATAAGAAAAGTGAATAGTACTGATCGACAATTGAATCCACAAGCCCACCAATCCTGTAAAAATAATATGTATTCAATTCAAGAAATTCGATTATTGTCTCAGCTCAAAATTTTCCAAAACCTAAATTACCAAGTATATATATAACACCTCAGGTCAAATTCTTCATCATCTCACCGAAAAGAGTATCTAGAATATTTGTTTCAAAGATAAGAGGTGGCCCAAATTCCAATTGAAAAACTATGATATATTTCATACAAAGTTAAGAGGAACAAAAGACAAGCACCTTCGACCTGACTTCTGTTCTCTAGCAAAGCAACATGGGCGACACAAACAAACAATTCAGCGTACCAAAGTTAGAGGTCCTAGAGCTTTATTTCTACTTGAGAATTCACTGAACAGAAATCTTAGATTTCGTCAAGTGTGCTCAATATTGTAACATTCTCAAGTATTACCTATTTACCTCAGAATGTCCTCCAGGAAAAACATAGTAGCCAGGAGATTCGCCCACATTGTTGCTCCTTTGCAATACAATAATTTTTTCATCAGATGTTTCAACAATCGCACCATTTCCCAGTGGATTTGCCATGTGTTGGCAACACACAGAGTCATCTAATCAGTAATCACACAGATAGAAAGAGTAACTATTTAGGTCAAGACTGATTCCAATAATCCTATACAAAGAATCACACCATGTAATTGAGCACACAAAGTACCGAGACAAGTTATTCAACAATTAATAATCCAGTGGACATCAATACCATGTTTATAGTGAACAAGTTTACATCACATATAGCAAAACATGTGACCATGGAAAGGAAAATAAATGCAAGGAATAGGCATTTTTAATTTTACAAGGTTGAGCAAGGAATGAAACAGATAATTCACGAGATAATGTTAAATCAAAAGTTTTTTGAAGTTAGATATGCAAAAAGGCTTTGGTCCACAGAGCAAATGTGACTAAGGCATCTAGACATTCTAGCTTGTAAATTACCTTCAGAGGGGACCAAAAAATTCTCCCACAATGGACTGAGATTTGTTCCTACAAATGTCCTGTTGTTTGCAAGTTAATGGTAATACTGATGTTAGATAGCAGTGAAATATTGCATAGAAGTAAAAAAGGCAAGGGCCGGAAGTAAAAAAAAAAGGATATAGGAATTCTATTTCAAGCGAGTTGCTCTTGGAATAAAATAAGAAGGGTCAAGCAGACCTGTAGTCTGTGAGACCCAAATGAAGTGAGACAGAGTACTCCTGATTTGGTTCATCATTGTGGTGTGAGGCATGCCCTCCATACTGAAAATTTTTCAATGTGGCCAAGAGAAATTAATTCTGGTACTCAATGAATAACAGCAAAGCGGATAAAGAAAGAACACAAGGGCAGCACACATGAAAAGTTCAAACGACACTAGTTTAGCTGTTAATAAAACAAAAAAAAACATTGTGATAGCTTGAGTTCAGCTACAAAAGGAACAGCCAAGTTCAGAAACAGATGTCGTGGCAATTCAGGCCCACCTAATGAAAGGAAAAAAGAATGGTAAAATCCAACTCTGTTTTGCTAAAGTATCCCAGTGACCTGCAGTTTCTAACTAAGTATGAAACCCCTATCACATTACACAGGTTTCTTGTCTGTAACAATTCGGCATAAAGCACAGTCCTAAATAACTTAACAGAGGTTCTAAAAAAAATAACTTAACAGAGAAGCTAATTTTTTTGTGTTTAATATAAATTATTGCCCCTAATCAAAAGTTACGTCCACGCATCAGTACAGCAGGGCAATGGCACCCAAAAATAACCAGAGCCCAGAGGTACAAACATACCCTAAACTTTGTGCCGCTGTAGAGCGATGGGTTCTCCTGGAGCCTCTGGTTCCATATCTGTGAAACAAACAAATATGAACAGCAGCCATGGGCTGGGTTCTGTACGAAGCGAACGCATGATTGGCCATTTGGCCACATTACCTGGTCTATAGACTCTTCCAATGATGAATCTGGATGGGGGATCCGGTCGAACGACGGATCAAACTTCACCGAGACCTTCATTTCACAGCAACACCGAGTCATGACCATAAGAAGAATTTACACAATTTGCGACGAGCTGTTCAATTCGAAACCATGTGTGAGGACGAAGGGGTGTGGAGAGGGAGGTTACCCGGGATCGAGGGAGGCCTGCGGGGCAGGAGAGGAGGAGCTTATACGCCGCGCCGGGGCCGGCTACCGCCGCGGGCGTGTCTGTGGCCATGCGGCACCGGCGGTGGAGGGACGGTGAGGGGAGAGGGAATGGAAGGTGGCGGCGAGGTGTCGAGCAAACGCCGCCGGAAGCTTTGGAAAGAAAGAGGTACTCGGCCGGCCGGCGGTAGTTGGGACTTTGGACAAGGCACGGGCCGGGCCGGGCCGGGCCGGGCTCAGGCCCTGCTTTTCGGGCCTAACCAGAACGTAATCACGTATGTACTGTGGACAGAAAGAGCATCTATATCAAATTCTATGCTAGAGAGAAACTATATCAAATTCTTCTTCTTAGACAAACCAAACTTCTTATTGAACAACTGAAACTGAAATAAAAATACTTCTACTCATACGAATAGATTGCAGTAGTAATTTAATTCAAACACTTGTACTTCATAGGGTAGATTGGATATACCCAAATTCGACATCAACATGATATAAAAACCTAAAATTCGACACACACTTGAATCCTAAAATTGTACACTACTTTCACCATAAAACTTGAAAGATAGATAAACATTGATGGTACGTGGAAGGGGAGTTCACTCCTAGTCATTCTCGTCGTTAGAGCTACCGAGGTTGTTCCAGAAGTTCGAGTCTAACTCGGAGGAGAAGCCCGATGGGAGGTCAGTGGTAGAACAGCCTCGGTCGCCGCTGCTGCAACCTCTTCCTCCTTCCTCTTCTTGGCATTCTCCCTCACCGCAAAGTACTCGGTCTCGACGGGTAACCTCATGCGGCGGCGGCCTCCACGTCGGCCTCATGCGCCCTAACCTGCAAGAAGGTGCGGCAATTCCCCTTCTTTTGCTTGCGGGTGACCATGCGCATCTGCTACAAGCGGAACTCAACCTCCCTTAGTCTCTCCACTTCGGGGAAGTTCATCTCGGGGCACGGCTGATCGAACATCCACGCGCCGAAGTCGTAGGCGCGGACGACGAGCTCCGGTGACGAGAATGTCCCAAGCCACCGGCGGACGCCGTCGACGGTTATCTCCACGGCGAAACAGCCGGAGTTCCGATGCCACGCACTGAGGAAACCCACCGTTGACCTAGGGCGGTGGCGTGGCAGCATCTCGAGGTCTCGTCGGTCTTGTCTTTTTTTCCATTTATCTTTTCTGTTTTATTTTTTCTTTTAAGTTTTAGGCCACCAAATCGATCCAAATAAAATTTGTGAAATTTCTGATAGTTAAATAGGATATCTTGGAATACTTTTCTAATCAATAACAAAATACAATACTATTTTTATGCATTTGGCCTTATGGGCTACTTTGGCATTAGTATTCCAAATAGGGTTTTGACTTTTGTCTTCTCAAATAAAATTCTTTATGATTTCAAAACTAGAATAGTTTCTTAAGTTCTTATTTATTTTCACATTCCAAATTTTGGATACTTTTGGGATGTGACATGCTCTAGCGAAGCTGCTCGCGTACGCCGATTGCTTCTTTTTTATTTTTGGTCGGTGCTTCTGGTCGAAGGCAATAGTACCTATAATCTGGCTTGTTTTCAGAGACTAGATCGATAGCACACATGCAAGCTTCAATCAAATCACTTGATAATGGAAAAGGGGAATTGGGTGAGGGTGGTGGTTTCGACAAATACCTGTGGGATAATACCCAGTAGAACACTTGAATAAGTCGTCTAAAGGTATTGAACGCTTGACATGCTGCTGTATCGTGCATATCGTTGCAATTTATGTTACTTGCTCTTTTTTTATTAAAAGGTTTCCCCCAATTTTCATTAAAGAAACCAAGTTCTTACAGGCAAACAAGAAAGAAAACTAACATCGAAAGCAAAAGGAAAAAAGATCCAACATCCCAGCAACCGCTAGAGGGTTTTAAACTAATCCAGATACATGGCAGATATATCCAATGCCTCAATTGAACTAATCCAGATTTTTTCAGTCGGTAAGATCACTTACTGGGAGGTGTCAGTAAAATCGATTAGGTTACCGGGCAAAATCTGTTGGACAGTACACCGGGCAAAACCTTGTCATCAGCAGGCGACTCGAAGAATGCAAAATTTTGATGCAAAAACGACCACAGTGGGAGTCGAACCCACGACCTTCTGATCCGAAGTCAGACGCGCTAATCCACTGCGCTATGCGGTCGAGTTATTTTGAAAATCATATTTATCGTAACAATTCTGACTTCCGCTCGTTTGCAAGCGGCATTCCAACATATGTACGTATAGTGAAATCTTCACAGGATAACCCTACTACTACTACACCACTGCAGTACAAATATATTCCATAATTCCCATTATATGGATTGATCTAAATCGAATAGAAAATATGTCGAGGTAATTCAATTTGGATATCATCAGGAATATAGTTTGGATTTGTACCCGTTGACTAGTCTACAACACGATTTTTTAAGTTTAGCCACTCTGGGTCGTATTTTGTATAATTGTGATTTGCAACACATCTGACGAAGGCATCATTCTCAGAAAAAACAAAATCTGCAAGCATGTTATATTAGGACAATATAATTAATATCATAACATTTTGACATGGGAGAGGGAGTACTTATTAAGCAGGCAGCTGATCGATCTCCATGTAGAAATTCATCTATTAATTATAAAATGGTTGGTGACAACACATAACACTTGGTGCATACAATGCATGAATCTGTCAATTTGCCACGACGCGAGTAGGCCAAAAAAAATAGCAATGCAAATTAAGGGGGCTCTTCACTTTAGCTACTCCTCCAAAGTAAGTGCATGCATGGTGCGCCCGGCGCTACCATCACGTGTGCGGTGGTGGCGGCGGTAATGAGTCCGACTTCATGGGGTGGGTTCCGGTGGGCAACTTTATGAGCACAGAGAAGTCAGCCTGCGGTGGCGATGGTGGTGGCGAGTCCAACCTCATAGGTTTAGGTCCGGTAGGAACCTTCATGTGCACGGAGAAGTCCCTCGGCGGTGGCGAGTCCGACCTCATCGAGTTAGGTCTGGTAGGAACCTTCCTGCGCACGGATAAGTCCCTCGGCGGTGGCGAGTCCGACCTCATCGGGTTAGGTCCGGTAGAAACCTTCCTGAGCACCGAGAAGTCCACGTGCGGTGGCGGGTCTGACCTCATCGAGTTAGGTCCGGTAGGAATCCTCGTGAGCACCGGAAAGTGCACATGCGGGGGCGACGGCGGTCGGAGTCTGACCTCATCGGGTCTGGCCTGGTAGGAACCTTTCTGAGCACCGAGAAGTTCACATCAATTGATTCACCGAACAGCGCCCCCCCATCCCTAAATTTCTGCAGCCCAGTAGTATGGTAGGTCCGTTTGATCAATTGATTCACTTCCTTTGCTGTTTTCTAGTGCGGCCCAAGCCTAGCAGGCCACGATCAGTTCCCTTGGGAAAAAAAGAATACACGTCGATCAGTTTCCAATCGATCGGTCTCTCGATATCAGATTGCTTTGAGCCTTTTGATGCTTGTTTCGCACCTTTCGCTCGATCGACGGGGGCTGGTTCTCTGTTCCGCTTCCGCCCTGCCTGGTTCCGTCGTGCCCAGCCCCATATTGAGTGAGTCTGATGTTTTTAGAGAAATGCCTCTTTTTTTGTTGTTGCTAATACTGCATTCCGAATTTTCTTGATTGTTGCATCCGCGGAAAGGAGCTTTTCTAAACTCAAGCTGCTGAAATCCTACGTGCGTTCTACCATCATAAGAAAGACTCGGTGGATTGACGAAAATAGCCCTTGAGAATGATATTTTCGAGAAAATTAATTATAAAAATATGATTGAAGATTTTATTTGAATAAATAAGAGGTGGATGATGCTTATTGGTAGAGCATGAGGTTGTTTAGTACTTTAGTGCTATATTTACTCTTTTAGCCTTTTAGAATGAATACTTGATATGCTTCCAAACATTTTACGGAATAGCACATTATGAAGTTGAATAATGAAGTATAGGCGTGATTTCATTTTACTAGTTATTGAGTTTGAACGAAAGAAAATTTAGGCCTCATTTTGTAAGTTGCACCGGCCCCCCTAAATCCTGGAGATGGAGCTAGTTCACATGCGGTGGCGACCCTGGTGGCGAGTCAGACCTCATTGGATTTGGCCCAGTCGGAACCTTCCGGAGCTCCGAAAAGCTGATCGGCGGAGGCGGCGGTGGCTCAGACGTGATGGGGTCAGGTCCACGAGGCACCTTACGGAGCACCGGGAAATGCTCGCTCGTCGCCGGCGGAGGTGGCGGTGGCTCAGATGTGATGGGGTCAGGTCCACGAGGCACCTTTCGGAGCACCGGGAAGTGCTCGCTCGTCGCCGGCAGAGGAGGCGGTGGCTCGGACGTGATGGGGTCAGGTCCACGAGGCACCTTTCGGAGCACCGGGAAGTGCTCGCTCGTCGCCGGCGGAGGCGGCGGTGTCTCAGACGTGATGGGGTCAGGTCCACCAGACACCTTTCGGAGCACCGGAAAGTTCTCGCTCGTCGCCGGCGGAGGCGGCGGTGGCTCAGACGTGATGGGGTCAGGTCCACGAGGCACCTTCCGAAGCACCGGGAAGTGCTCGCTCGTCGCCAGCGGAGGCGGCGGTGGTTCCGACGTGATGGGGTCGGGTCCACGAGGCACCTTCCGGAGCACCGGAAAGTTCTCGCTCGTCGCCGGCGGAGGCGGCGGTGGCTCAGACGTGATGGGGTCAGGTCCACGAGGCACCTTCCGAAGCACCGGAAAGTGTTCACTCGTCGCCGGCGGTGGTGGGGAGCCAGACGTAATGGGGTCAGATCCACCAGGGACCTTCCTCACCACCGCGTACAGCGCCGCTGACGCCGTGGAAGACAGTGTCAGCATCAGTGGCAGCAGTAGGAGGAGCGCCGATGTTGCCATGGCTAGCTGCTTTGCTGCGCTGTGTACGTATCCGTGTTTCGTTGAGATCGCTCTAGGTAGCATGCGCCTATATATAGTCTCGTCTGCTGCAGTGCTTACAATCGGATTGAATTAACGAGACGTTTCTTGTGGAGTAGTTAATTATTTTCCGGAACGGTTAGCTGTATATATATGCTGTAAAAAGCTTTAGTGCGTCGATCGGTTTCCGGATACATATGTTATTTAAGTGGGCGGTCTCAAAAAGAAAGAGAAAACTAGTCAGAGACACAGTCATTGGTAAGATTTTAATGGGATAATTTGGAGCACTACCTTATAGAGCGATAAATTGGCCACCACATGGTGTATGTGTGGTTAGCAACCTAAACAAACAAATATCCTGATAAAGATATGATATAAAATGAAAAAGAGCGATTAATTGGCCAATTAATTATTTCGCAAAAAAATTTAGCCAATTAATTCATTCTTGGTAATCCATATATATATATATCGAATATGTCATAATTTGGAGTAAAGTTGGGCATGTCCAAAGTTTGGAATGCCTAAAAATAGGAATAAATTTATTTCATTCCGTTTTCTCTACAATATTAGGCTAAGTTTTGTTTCCGTTATCGAATTTCAATACTAGGCAAATTTGTTTTTAACTCAACTTTAATATCATATTTTTTTAATTATACCCTCGCTTTTCTCAGGTGTACAGAACCAGTAAAGATCAAGTTAGAGCATCTCTAGGAGATCCGAGATAACCATGGTACGGAAAATCCCAGCATTTTTTCCGGTTTTGGTCACCTGTGCTCCGGTCTGATACTGAATGCGGTGACCCAGCGCACCACTGCATTTTGTAGTATACAAGTCATTGATATGACATTCATGAAGGGACTTCTTCACAAATATCACATTCCTCAGAGTGGTACAACAGAAATATTGCAGGTCATAACACTCCAGATTATATTACAAACATGGTCTTAATAAGTTGGTATTCTCACAGGTCCGATGAGAACATCCTACGATATTACTTAAGTATCAGTACAACTCAAACTTAATAGACACAACAAGCTCAACAACTTATTTAAGTAAGCCACTACACTGCTCGGCTCCGAGATGTCTAGGGTAAGACTCTACTCCTCCGCCTCTGTGTCGTCAACTCCGTAGACTATCCCATAGTCCATGCCTTCACATAGAACACCTCGTAGTCGCCTTCTGATGCTCCGGTGTTTTTCTTCTCTTCATGATCACAGGCTAGCAAGGGTGTCGAAAGAAAGTGAGTACAAAGAAACTCAGCAAGTTCAAACGAAAAAGGTGTTTGATGCACTAGCTACGAACATTGATCAGAAAATCTCAGGTCAATGCATGTTTCGCAAACATTTCTTCAAACGATTTATTTTATTTTGAAAACTATGCCCGCCAGTCTTCACAGGTTGGCCAGAACTTCACGGAGTTCCTTTCCTACCGCGTTCGTAGTTCCCTTCCCGGAACAGTGAGTGACAAGCCGCAATTTGATACACTCTGCAGAGGTGTGTTACTTTTCTCATAAGAGAACTTATCCTTGTTGCCAACCGGGCGTACCTTCCCATCCACACTTTCTTGGTGTGAGGCCTAGTATAAGAACCAAGCCAATCACTGCCTTCTCCGCGACCCTGCATACCCACCCTTTTGTCCATCCGCATATCCCTAGTAGACATCTCCCGATCATACGACTTTACACACGATGTGCTATGGACAATCCATCGTAGACGATAGAGCGCTCTCATTCACAAGGATGGGTATTTTAGAGGATTTCCCAACCTACTGCAGTGTTCTCGCAACACCCAGCCAGGCTCTATAAAGTCCGTTGATATGCAGAAGGAAAAAGATACAGCTGACTTCCCCAGAGCTATTATAAATCTCATTGTTAACTCGAAATGTAAGGCGCTAGAATCACTAGACGGCATTGCTGATTAGTCCTAGATGAGTAGAACCCTTGCAATGGAACCTCCACCAACAACACATACCATGGTTCCATTGCCCACCACATACTCATATTCATAATTGGAAAAGTAACATTTTATTTTTCAGTGCAGGAATGATAAGTATATTGCTTTGCGAGTAAATTGATATAAATTAATCAATATGGCATGAGCAAGAGTGAACTTGCCTGGAGACTGCGAGATCGTGCAGTTCGAAGGTTTGGATGGAACCTAGACCTCGGGTTAAAGAAGCATCATTGTCCGATAAGGACAATGTTATAAAATCCAAATGATATATGCATGAGTGATTTATTTTCATGTCGAATCCCTTTCCCCGGAGTATTATTAAGATTGGTGTATTTAAATCTTTATTTAAATATTTATGCCTTAGGCAGTAATTTATAATCTTTAAATATTATTTTAATATGGTTTTCCTTAAAAAGGAAAAGATTTAGCAGTAATAGAATTTTCCGTTGGAAAATATTTATTTCAAGTAAAAGAATGTGAAATAATAGAATTTTTCCCTTTTTGGAATATTTATTTCAAAAGAAAGGTTTTAGAATATTAGAATATTTCCTTTTTGAAAATCTTGGTCTTAAATGAAATGATTTGGAATAATAGAATTTTCTTTTGAAATATTTGATTTAATAAATATTTAATTTCATTTGGAATTTTCCTTGATTTATATATCAAAGGAAAATTTCAAATTTCAAGTTTAGAATTCAATTCAAAATTTCCAAAATTTGGACTTGTGTTGCTTATTTCTTTTTCTTATTTTATTCTGGTTGAGAATTATTTTTAATATATTAATCCAATTTTTCTTAAAATTTTGGAGGTATCCATAATTTATTTGGAATTTTTCAATGTATAAGGATTATTTGAATTGTGAAAAGACCAAACTGCCCCTGGGCCCACCTACCAGGTCAGTCCACTTGGTTGAACCAGACCGGCCCAGGTCAGTCGGCCCATCGGCCTCATTCGCCTCCTCTCTCTCCCTCGCACGAACCCTAACCCTAATCCTCTGGTGACTCCCGTGGCGATGGCGTCGCCGCCACACTCCGGCTGACTCCGGTGGTTCTAGAGCTCACCACCGGTCGCGTTCGACGCAGCGCGACGACGCATCTATCCATCTGCGTCGATCTGATGATCTGAAGCTCCTTTCCTCTCCGGCCCGTGCGCAAGCTCTCCCGTGCCTAGGGTTTGCGAGTTCATCGACGATCTCCGTCGATCTGGGCTCCCCTGACTTGCTGGTGCGGTTCGCTGCCCTCTCTGGTGGTGGTCCGTGGCTGGTGATACGTCTCCAACGTATCGATAATTTCTTATGTTCCATGCTACTTTATTGATGATACCTACATGTTTTATGCACACTTTATGTCATATTCGTGCATTTTCTGGAACTAACCTATTAACAAGATGCCGAAGTGCCGTTTGTTTTCTGCTGTTTTTGGTTTCGAAATCCTAGTAAGGAAATATTCTCGGAATTGGACGAAACTTTCGCCCAGGGTCCTATTTTTGCACGAAGCTTCCGAAGACCGAAGAGATAACGAAGTGGGGCCACGAGGCAGCTGGATAGGCGGCGCGGCCTGGCCCCGGCCGGCCCCGCCCCGGGCACCTCGTGTGGCCCCCGCGTTGCCCTTTCTCCTACTTAAAGCCTCCCGAAACCCCGGTACCGAGAGCCACGATACGGAAAACCTTCCGGAGATGCCGCCGCCGCGAATCCCATCTCGGGATTCAGAGATCGCCTCCGGCACCGCCGGGAGGGGATTCATCTCCCGAGGACTCTTCATCGCCATGATCGCCTCCGGAGTGATGAGTGAGTAGTTCACCCTGGACCATGGGTCCATAGCAGTAGCTAGATGGTCGTCTTCTCCTTGTTGTGCTTCATTGTTGGATCTTGTGAGCTGCCTAACATGATCAAGATCATCTATATGTAATTCTATATGTTGTGTTTGTCGGGATCCGATGGATAGAGAGTACTATGATTATGGTGATTATCAATCTATTGTTTATGTGTTGTTTATGATCTTGCATGCTCTCCGTTACTAGTAGAGGCTCTGGCCAAGTTTTTGCTCTTAACTCCAAGAGGAGTATTTATGCTCGATAGTGGGTTCATGCCTTCATTGACACCTGGGACAGTGACAGAAAGTTCTAAGGTTGTGATGTGCTGTTGCCACTAGGGATAAAACATTGATTCTATGTCTAAGGATGTAGTTGTCGATTACATTACGCACCATACTTAATGCAATTGTCTGTTGCTTAGCAACTTAATACTGAATGGGGTTCGGATGATAACCTGAAGGTGGACTTTTTAGGCATAGATGCAGTTGGATGGCGGTCTATGTACTTTGTCGTAATGCCCAATTAAATCTCACTATATTTATCATATCATGTATATGCATTGTTATGCCTTTCTCTATTTGTCAATTGCCCGACTGTAATTTGTTCACCCAACATGCTTTTATCTTATGGAGAGACACCTCTAGTGAACTGTGGACCCCGGTCCTATTCTTTACATAGCATACAATCTACTGCAATACTTGTTTTACTGTTTTCTTGCAAACAAACATCTTCCACTCGATACGCTTAATCCTTTGTTACAGCAAGCGGTGAGATTGACAACCTCACTATTTCGTTGGGGCAAAGTACTTGGGTTGTGTTGTGCAGTTCCACGTTGGCGCCGGAATCCCTGGTGTTGCGCCGCATCACATTTCGCGACCATCAACCTTCAACGTGCTTCTTGGCTCCTCTGGTTCGATTAAACCTTGGTTTCTTTCTGAGGGAAAACTTGCTGTGCGCATCATACCTTCCTCTTGGGGTTCCCAACGAACGTGTGAGTTACACGCCATCAAGCTCTGGCGCCGTTGCCGGGGAGATCAAGACACGCTGCAAGGGGAGTCTCCACTTCTCAATCTCTTTACTTTGTTTTTGTCTTGCTTTATTTTATTTACTACTTTGTTTGCTGCACCTAAACAAAACACAAAAAAATTAGTTGCTAGTTTTACTTTATTTACTGTCTTGCTCTCTATATCAAAAACACAAAAAATTAGTTACTTGTCTTTACTTTATTCGCCTTGTTTACTTTTTGCTTATTGCATCATGTTTCCTTTTAATTTCACCACAAAAGACATACCGGTAGGACGTGGGTCCATAGTTGGGAGAAATAATATAGAAGAATTTTTCAATCATGTTAGTATTACTGAAGATTTTGAAGATAGACACTTGGTAGAACTTGCACCTACCTATGAAATTGCTGCTGCTGCTTTAGTTCGCATGTTGGAAACTAAATTTGTTAATCTCAATCCTATAATCCAACACATGTTTCTTACACTTGGTGATATGGAAGAAGGGGAAAAGAAAGATTTTGTTCTAGAAACTCTTCTTAGAGAATTTGGTGGTCTAGCAAGAGAGGCTAGAAAGGTTTTTGCTAAATTTAATATGCTAGGTTCTCATACCAATTTTATTGGTCTCCTTGAAAAAATGGACATGGATAGAATAAGGTACACTAATAACATTAATGATGGTGGGGAAATCAAAGCACCAATACCATGTAAACTCCTAGCTATGAATGATGCACTAGAAAATAACTATGCTTGGCTTGTTCCTGAAAATTTGTTCGATGAGAGTAGCAAGCCCAAGACTAATGAAAAGGGAGACGCTAAAACTTATGTATCCAATATACTATGCTTGGTTGAGAAAGCTCCCAACACCCCTGGTAATAATATTGATGCTTCTACTCTCGATGTTACTTGATTTGCACTTTCTGCGCCTAGCTGAAAGGCGTTAAAGAAAAGCGCTTATGGGAGACAACCCATGTTTTTACTACAGCAATTTTTTGTTTTGTTGAGTCTTGGAAGTTGTTTACTACTGTAGCAACCTCTCCTTATCATGTTTTTGTGCCAAGTAAAGTTTCTATGTCAAAGTTGATGTTATATTTGGGATCGCTGCGCAGAAACAGCATTGCTGTCTGTCACGAATCTGGGCACAGTTCTCTGTAGAAAATTCGAAAAAATCTGCCAATTTACGAGCGTGATCCTCAGATATGTACGCAACTTTCATTAGTTTTGAGTTTTTCCATTTGAGCAAGTCTGGTGCCAGCTTTAAATTCGTCTTTACGGACTGTTCTGTTTTTGACAGATTCTGCCTTTTATTTCGCATTGCCTCTTTTGCTATGTTGGATTTATTTCTTTGATCCACTAATGTCCAGTAGCATTATGCAATGTCCAGAAGTGAAAAGAATGGTTGTGTCACCTCTGAATGTGTGAATTATTAATTGTGCACTAACCCTCTAATGAGTTTGCTTGAAGTTTGGTGTGAAGGAAGTTTTCAAGGGTCAAGAGAGGAGAATGATATACTATGATCAAGAGGAGTGAAAGCTCTAAGCTTGGGGATGACCCGTGGTTCACCCCTGCATATTTTAAGAAGACTCAAGCGTCTAAGCTTGGGGATGCCCAAGGCATCCCCTTCTTCATCGACAACATCATCAGGTTCCTCCCCTGAAACTATATTTTTATTCAGTCACATCTTGTGTTCTTTACTTGGAGCGTCGGTTTGTTTTTGTTTTTGTTTTTGTTTGAATAAGATGGATCCTAGCATTCACTTTGTGGGAGAGAGACACGCTCCGCTGTTGCATATGGACAAATATGTCCTTAGGCTTTACTCATAATGTTCAAGGCGAAGTTTCTTCTTCGTTAAATTGTTATATGGTTGGAATTGGAAAATGCTACATGTAGTAATTCTAAAATGTCTTGGATAATGTGATACTTTGCAATTGTTGTGCTCATGTTTAAGCTCTTGCATCATATGCTTTGCACCCATTAATGAAGAAATGCATAGAGCTTGCTAAAATTTGATTTGCATATTTGGTCTCTCTAAGGTCTAGATAATATCTAGTATTGAGTTTTGAACAACAAGGAAGACGGTGTAGAGTCTTATAATGTTTACAATATGTCTTTTATGTGAGTTTTGCTGCACCTGTTCATCCTTGAGTTTGCTTCAAATAACCTTGCTAGCCTAAACCTTGTATCGAGAGGGAATACTTCTCATGCATCCAAAATCCTTGAGCCAACTACTATGCCATTTGTGTCCACCATACCTACCTACTACATGGTATTTCTCCGCCATTCCAAAGTAAATTGCTTGAGTGCTACCTTTAAAATTCCATCATTCGCCTTTGCAATATATAGCTCATGGGACAAAATAGCCTTAAAAACAATCGTAGTATTGAATATGTACTTATGCACTTTATATTTTATTAAGTTGCTTGTTGTGCGATAACCATGCTTCTGGGGAACGCCATCAACTATTGTTGAATATCATGTGAGTTGCTATGCATGTCCGTCTTGTCTGAAGGATCTATCATTTTAGTGGTTGGATCATGCAAAATTGTTAGAGAAGAACATTGGGCCGCTAACTAAAGCCATGAATCATGGTTGAAGTTTCAGTTTTGGACATATATCCTCAATCTCATATGAGAATAATAATCATTGCTACATGCTTATGCATTTAAGAGGAGTCCATTATCTGTTGTCCATGTTGTCCCGGTATGGATGTCTAAGTTGAGAATAATCAAAAGCGAGAAATCCAAAATGCGAGCATTCTCCTTAGACCTTTGTACAGGCGGCATGGAGGTACCCCTTTGTGACACTTGGTTGAAACATGGCATGCAAAGATCCGGTAGTCCAAGCTAAGTAGGACGAGGTGCGGGCACTATTAGTATACTATGCATGAGGCTTGCAACTTGTAAGATATAATTTACATAACTCATATGCTTTATTACTACCGTTGACAAAATTGTTTCATGTTTTCAAAATAAAAGCTCTAGCACAAATACAGCAATCGATGCTTTCCTCTTTGAAGGACCATTCTTTTACTTTTATTGTTGAGTCAGTTTACCTATCTCCTTCCACCTTAAGAAGCAAACACTTGTGTGAACTGTGCATTGATTCCTACATACTTGCATATTGCACTTGTTATATTACTTTATGTTGACAATATCCATGAGATATACATGTTATAAGTTGAAAGCAACCGCTGAAACTTAATCTTCCTATGTGTTGCTTCAATACCTTTACTTTGATTTATTGCTTTATGAGTTAACTCTTATGCAAGACTTATTGATGCTTGTCTTGAAGTACTATTCATGAAAAGTCTTTGCTATATGATTCACTTGTTTACTCATGTCATTACCTTTGTTTTGATCGCTGCATTCATTACATATGTTTACAAATAGTATGATCAAGATTATGATGGCATGTCACTTCAGAAATTATCTTTGTTATCGTTTTACCTGCTCGGGACGAGCAGAACTAAGCTTGGGGATGCTGATACGTCTCCAACGTATCGATAATTTCTTATGTTTCATGCTACTTTATTGATGATACCTACATGTTTTATGCACACTTTATGTCATATTCGTGCATTTTCTGGAACTAACCTATTAACAAGATGCCGAAGTGCCAGTTCCTGTTTTCTGCTGTTTTTGGTTTCAGAAATCCTAGTAAGGAAATATTCTTGGAATTGGACGAAACTTTCGCCAGGGTCCTATTTTTGCACGAAGCTTCCAGAAGACCGAAGAGATAACGAAGTGGGGCCACGAGGCAGCCAGGGGATAGGGCGGCGCGGCCCAGGCCCTGGCCGCGCCGGCCCCCCGGGCACCTCGTGTGGCCCCCGCGTTGCCCTTTCGCCTACTTAAAGCCTCCGTCGCGAAACCCCACCGAGAGCCACGATACGGAAAACCTTCCAGACGCCGCCGCGAATCCCATCTCGGGGATTCAGGAGATCGCCTCGGCACCCGCCGTAGAGGGGATTCATCTCCCGGAGGACTCTTCATCGCCATGATCGCCTCCGGAGTGATGAGTGAGTAGTTCATCCCTGGACCATGGGTCCATAGCAGCTAGATGGTCGTCTTCTCCTTGTTGTGCTTCATTGTTGGATCTTGTGAGCTGCCTAACATGATCAAGATCATCTATATGTAATTCTATATGTTGTGTTTGTCGGGATCCGATGGATAGAGAGTACTATGATTATGGTGATTATCAATATATTGTTTATGTGTTGTTTATGATCTTGCATGCTCTCCGTTACTAGTAGAGGCTCTGGCCAAGTTTTTGCTCTTAACTCCAAGAGGGAGTATTTATGCTCGATAGTGGGTTCATGCCTTCATTGACACCTGGGACAGTGACAGAAAGTTCTAAGGTTGTGATGTGCTGTTGCCACTAGGGATAAAACATTGATTCTATGTCTAAGGATGTAGTTGTCGATTACATTACGCACCATACTTAATGCAATTGTCTGTTGCTTAGCAACTTAATACTGAATGGGGTTCGGATGATAACCTGAAGGTGGACTTTTTAGGCATAGATGCAGTTGGATGGCGGTCTATGTACTTTGTCGTAATGCCCAATTAAATCTCACTATATTTATCATATCATGTATATGCATTGTTATGCCTTTCTCTATTTGTCAATTGCCCGACTGTAATTTGTTCACCCAACATGCTTTTATCTTATGGGAGAGACACCTCTAGTGAACTGTGGACCCCGGTCCTATTCTTTACATAGCATACAATCTACTGCAATACTTGTTTTACTGTTTTCTTGCAAACAAACATCTTCCACTCGATACGCTTAATCCTTTGTTACAGCAAGCCGGTGAGATTGACAACCTCACTGTTTCGTTGGGGCAAAGTACTTGGTTGTGTTGTGGGTTCCACGTTGGCGCCGAATCCCGGTGTTGCGCCGCATCACATTTCGCGACCATCAACCTTCAACGTGCTTCTTGGCTCCTACTGGTTCGATTAAACCTTGGTTTCTTTCTGAGGGAAAACTTGCTACCGTGCGCATCATACCTTCCTCTTGGGGTTCCCAACGAACGTGTGAGTTACACGCCATCAAGCTCTTTTTCTGGCGCCGTTGCCGGGGAGATCAAGACACGCTGCAAGGGGAGTCTCCACTTCTCAATCTCTTTACTTTGTTTTTGTCTTGCTTTATTTTATTTACTACTTTGTTTGCTGCACCTAAACAAAACACAAAAAAATTAGTTGCTAGTTTTACTTTATTTACTGTCTTGCTCTCTATATCAAAAACACAAAAAATTAGTTACTTGTCTTTACTTTATTCGCCTTGTTTACTTTTTGCTTATTGCATCATGTTTCCTTTTAATTTCACCACAAAAGACATACCGGTAGGACGTGGGTCCATAGTTGGGAGAAATAATATAGAAGAATTTTTCAATCATGTTAGTATTACTGAAGATTTTGAAGATAGACACTTGGTAGAACTTGCACCTACCTATGAAATTGCTGCTGCTGCTTTAGTTCGCATGTTGGAAACTAAATTTGTTAATCTCAATCCTATAATCCAACACATGTTTCTTACACTTGGTGATATGGAAGAAGGGGAAAAGAAAGATTTTGTTCTAGAAACTCTTCTTAGAGAATTTGGTGGTCTAGCAAGAGAGGCTAGAAAGGTTTTTGCTAAATTTAATATGCTAGGTTCTCATACCAATTTTATTGGTCTCCTTGAAAAAATGGACATGGATAGAATAAGGTACACTAATAACATTAATGATGGTGGGGAAATCAAAGCACCAATACCATGTAAACTCCTAGCTATGAATGATGCACTAGAAAATAACTATGCTTGGCTTGTTCCTGAAAATTTGTTCGATGAGAGTAGCAAGCCCAAGACTAATGAAAAGGGAGATGCTAAAACTTATGTATCCAATATACTATGCTTGGTTGAGAAAGCTCCCAACACCCCTGGTAATAATATTGATGCTTCTACTCTCGATGTTACTTGATTTGCACTTTCTGCGCCTAGCTGAAAGGCGTTAAAGAAAAGCGCTTATGGGAGACAACCCATGTTTTTACTACAGCAATTTTTTTGTTTTGTTGAGTCTTGGAAGTTGTTTACTACTGTAGCAACCTCTCCTTATCATGTTTTTGTGCCAAGTAAAGTTTCTATGTCAAAGTTGATGTTATATTTGGGATCGCTGCGCAGAAACAGCATTGCTGTCTGTCACGAATCTGGGCACAGTCTCTGTAGAAAATTCGAAAAATCTTCCAATTTACGAGCGTGATCCTCGATATGTACGCAACTTTCATTAGTTTTGAGTTTTTCCATTTGAGCAAGTCTGGTGCCAGCTTTAAATTCGTCTTTACGGACTGTTCTGTTTTTGACAGATTCTGCCTTTTGTTTCGCATTGCCTCTTTTGCTATGTTGGATTTATTTTTTGATCCACTAATGTTCAGTAGCATTATGCAATGTCCAGAAGTGAAAAGAATGGTTGTGTCACCTCTGAATGTGTGAATTATTAATTGTGCACTAACCCTCTAATGAGTTTGCTTGAAGTTTGGTGTGAAGGAAGTTTTCAAGGGTCAAGAGAGGAGAATGATATACTATGATCAAGAGGAGTGAAAGCTCTAAGCTTGGGGATGACCCCGTGGTTCACCCCTGCATATTTTAAGAAGACTCAAGCGTCTAAGCTTGGGGATGCCCAAGGCATCCCTTCTTCATCGACAACATCATCAGGTTTCCCCTGAAACTATATTTTTATTCAGTCACATCTTGTGTTCTTTACTTGGAGCGTCGGTTTGTTTTTGTTTTTGTTTTTGTTTGAATAAGATGGATCCTAGCATTCACTTTGTGGGAGAGAGACACGCTCCGCTGTTGCATATGGACAAATATGTCCTTAGGCTTTACTCATAATGTTCAAGGCGAAGTTTCTTCTTCGTTAAATTGTTATATGGTTGGAATTGGAAAATTCTACATGTAGTAATTCTAAAATGTCTTGGATAATGTGATACTTTGCAATTGTTGTGCTCATGTTTAAGCTCTTGCATCATATGCTTTGCACCCATTAATGAAGAAATGCATAGAGCTTGCTAAAATTTGATTTGCATATTTGGTCTCTCTAAGGTCTAGATAATATCTAGTATTGAGTTTTGAACAACAAGGAAGACGGTGTAGAGTCTTATAATGCTTGTGGTGCCTGTGGTGCCTGGTGCTCTCCTGTGGCCTGTACTTGATCCAAATGATCCATTTGGATAACCTCTATGCTAGTGGCTAGGTTATTGGTTTCATACTTGGATGATTTGGATGCTTGCGTAAGCTACTATAATTGTCTAAGCTTGCTCTAGCTGTTGACCATGTGGTGGTAAGCTGTTGTTGCCCTCCATTGCACTTTGATCATGAATCAATGGCTAGGATGCCTTTGGTTATCCTGTTGGAGATATGCCCAAGAGGCAATAATAAAAGTGGTTATTATATATCTTTATGTTTATGATAAATGTTTATATACCATGCTATAATTGTATTAACCGAAACATTGATACATGTGTGTTATGTAAACAAACAATAAAGTCCCTAGTAAGCCTCTTAACTAGCTTGTTGATTAATAGATGATTAGTTTCATAATCATGAACATTGGATGTTATTAATAACAAGGTTATATCATTATATGAATGATGTAATGGACACACCCAATTAAGCATAGCATAAGATCACGTCATTAAGTTATTTGCTATAAGCTTTCGATACATAGTTACCTAGTCCTTATGACCATGAGATCATGTAAATCACTTATACTGGAAAGGTACTTTGATTACATCAAACGCCACTGCGTAAATGGGTGGTTATAAAGGTGGGATTAAGTATCCGGAAAGTATGAGTTGAGGCATATGGATCAACAGTGGGATTTGTCCATCCCGATGACGGATAGATATACTCTGGGCCCTCTCGGTGGAATGTCGTCTAATGTCTTGCAAGCATATGAATAAGTTCATAAGAGACCACATACCACGGTACGAGTAAAGAGTACTTGTCAGGAGACGAGGTTGAACAAGGTATAGAGTGATACCGATGATCAAACCTCGGACAAGTAAAATATCGTGTGACAAAGGGAATTGGTATCGTATGTGAATGGTTCATTCGATCACTAAGTCATCGTTGAATATGTGGGAGCCATTATGGATCTCCAGATCCCGCTATTGGTTATTGGTCGGAGAGAGTTCTCAACCATGTCTACATAGTTCGCGAACCGTAGGGTGACACACTTAAGGTTTGATGTTGTAATAGTAGAACTTGAATATGGAATGGAGTTCGAAGTTTTGTTCGAAGTCTCGGATGGGATCCCGGACATCACGAGGAGTTCCGGAATGGTCCGGAGAATAAGATTCATATATAGGAAGTCATTTTATAAGTTTGAAAATGATCCGGTGCATTTATGGAAGGTTCTAGAAGGTTCTAGAAAAGTCCGGAAGAAATCACTTTGGAAGGCGGAGTCCCGGAGGGACTCCACCACCCATGGCCGGCCAACCCTAGGGGTGGAGTCCCAGGTGGACTCCACCAAGGTGGCCGGCCACCCCCCCTCATGGAAAGGTGGGAGTCCCACTTGAGGTGGGAATCCCACCTTGGGTAGGTTTCCCTACACATGGAAGGTTTTGGGTTGGGGTCTTATTCGAAGACTTGTACACCAACTCTTGGGTGTTCCACCTATATAATGAGGGCCAAGGGGAGGGGGCCGGCCACCCCAGCCATAGCTTGGCCGCACCCCTAAGTGGCCGGCCACCCCCTCTCCCAAACCCTAGTCGCCCCACCTCCTCCACCTCTCCCGCAACGCTTAGCGAAGCTCCGCCGGAGATCTCCATCGCCACCGCCACCACGCCGTCGTGCTGCCGGATTCAAGGAGGAGCTACTACTTCCGCTGCCCGCTGGAACGGTGAGAAGGACGTCGTCTTCATCAACACCGAACGTGTGACCGAGTACGGAGGTGCTGCCCGATTGTGGCACCGTGATCAAGATCTTCTACGCGCTTTTGCAAGCGGCAAGTGATCGTCTACCGCAGCAATAAGAGCCTACTCTTATAGGCTTTGGAAATCTTCAAGGGTGAGTCTCGATCATCCCCTCGTTGCTTCCGTCTTCTAGATTGCATCTTGGCTTGGATTGCGTTCTCGCGGTAGGAATTTTTGTTTTCTATGCAACGAATCCCTACAGTGGTATCAGAGCCGTGTCTATGCATAGATGGTTGCACGAGTAGAACACAATGGTTTTGTGGGCGTTGATGCTTATGTTGTCTTTAGTTTGAGTACTTTGCATCTTTGTGGCATAGTGGGATGAAGCGGCTCGGGCTAACTTTACATGACCGCGTTCATGAGATTTGCTCCACGCTCGACATGCAACTTGTATTGCATAAGTGGCTTTGCGGGTGTCTGTCTCTCCTACTATAGTGAAGATTCAATTTACTCTTCTATTGACAACACTAGTATCACCGTTGTGGTTCATGTTCGTAGGTAGATTAGATCTCACTCGAAAACCCTAAACCACGTAAAATATGCAAACCAAATTAGAGACGTCTAACTTGTTTTTGCAGGGTTTGGTGATGTGATATGGCCATAATGTGATGATGAATATGTATGAGATGATCATTATTGTATTGTGGCAACCGGCAGGAGCCTTATGGTTGTCTTTAAATTTCATGTTGAGTAGTATTTCAAAGAAGTTGTAATAGTTGCTACATGGGAGAACAATCATGAAGACGGCGCCATTGACCTTGACGCTACGCCGACGATGATGGAGATCATGCCCGTTGATGATGGAGATCATGTCCGTGCTTTGGAGATGAAGATCAAAGGCGCAAAGACAAAGGGGCCATATCATATCACATATGAACTGCATGTGATGTTAATCCTTTATGCATCTTATTTTGCTTAGATCGCGACGGTAGCATTATAAGATGATCCCTCTCACTAAAATATCAAGATAATAAAGTGTTCATCCTTAGTAGCACCGTTGCCAAGACTTGTCGTTTCGAAGCATCTCGTGATGATCGGGTGTGATAGACTCAACAAGTGCATACAACGGGTGCAAGCCAGTTTTGCACATGCGGATACTAAGGTGGCCTTGACGAGCCTAGCATGTACAGACATGGTCTCGGAACACGTGATACCGAAAGGTAGAGCATGAATCATATGATTGATATGATGAACACTTTGAGTGTTCGCCATTGAAGTTACATCTTGTCTCGTGATGATCGGACTTGGTGTGGTGGATTTGGTTCGTGTGATCACTAAGACAATGCGAGGGATATTGTTTTGAGTGGGAGTTCACCTAGTTTTTAATTTTGTTAAATTAAAATTTGAACTCAATTTGTCATAAACATTAGTCTAAACTATTGCAAATATATGTTGTAGATATGGCGTCCCCAATCAATTTTAACCAGTTCCTAGAGAAAGAAAAGCTTAAGAGCAACGGTAGCAACTTCACCGACTGGTTCCGTCATGTGAGGATCTTCCTCAATGGCGGAAATCTGCAATATGTGCTTGATGCACCGCTAGGTGACCCTCCTGCAGAAACTGAAACCGATGAAGTAAAGAATGTTTACGCGACTCGGAAAACTCGGTACTCTCAAGTTCAGTGTGCCATCCTGTGCAGTCTGGAAGCCGATCTTCAAAAACGTTTTGAGCACCACGATCCTCATGAGTTGGTCAATGAGTTGAAAACTATCTTTGAAACTCATGCGGCCGTGGAATGCTATGAAGCATCGAAACACTTCTTCAGCTGCATGATGGAAGAAGGCAGCTCCGTTAGTGAGCACATGCTCGCCATGACCGGGCATGCGAAGAAACTCAGTGACTTGGGAATAGTGATTCCTAACAGACTGGGGATTAATCGTGTCCTTCAATCACTGCCACCTAGTTACAAGAACTTTGTGATGAATTACAATATGCAGAACATGAACAAAGAGTTACCTGAACTCTTCGCCATGCTAAAATCTGCTGAGATTGAGATTAAGAAAGAGCACCAAGTGTTGATGGTCAACAAGACCACCAGTTTCAAGAAACAGGGCAAGTCTAATGGAAAATTCAAGAAGGGTGGCAAGAAAGCTGCCACGCCTCCTGTGAAACCTAAGGCTGGCCCTAAGCCTGATGCTGAGTGCTATTACTGCAAGGAGAAGGGACACTGGAAGCGTAATTGCTCCAAGTATTTGGCGGATCTGAAGAGCGGCCTTGTCAAGAAGAAGAAAGAAGGTATATCTGATATACATGTTATAGATGTTTATCTTACTGGTTCTCGTACTAGTACCTGGGTATTTGATACTGGTTCGGTTGCTCATATTTGTAACTCGAAACAGGAACTAAAGAATAAACGAAGACTACTAAAGGATGAAGTGACGATGCGCGTTGGAAACGGATCCAAAGTCGATGTGATCGCTGTCGGCACACTTCCTCTACATCTACCTTCGGGATTAGTTTTAAGCCTAAATAATTGTTATTTTGTACCCGCGTTGAGCATGAACATTATATCTGGATCTTGTTTAATGCAAGACGGTTATTCATTCAAGTCTGAGAATAATGGTTGTTCTATTTTTATGAATAATATCTTTTATGGTCGAGCACCTGAAAAGAATGGCTTATTTCTGTTAGATCTCGATAGTAGTGATACACATATACATAACATTGATGCTAAGCGAATTAAATTGAATGATAATTCTACTTATATGTGGCACTGTCGTCTTGGTCATATTGGAGTGAAACGCATGAAGAAACTCCATACCGATGGATTACTTGAATCACTTGACTTTGAGTCACTTGATAGATGCGAAGCATGTCTAATGGGAAAAATGACTAAGACTCCATTCTCTGGTATTATGGAGCGAGCTACAGACTTATTGGAAATCATACATACCGATGTGTGCGGACCAATGAGTGTAGCCTCGCGCGGTGGTTATCGTTATGTTCTAACCTTCACAGATGATTTGAGTAGATATGGGTATATCTATTTAATGAAACATAAATCCGAAACTTTCGAGAAGTTTAAGGAATTCCAAAGTGAAGTAGAAAATCAACGTAACAAGAAGATTAAATTTCTACGATCTGATCGCGGAGGTGAATATCTGAGTTATGAGTTTGGCATGCATTTAAAGAAATGTGGAATACTTTCACAATTGACACCGCCGGGAACACCTCAACGAAACGGTGTGTCCGAACGTCGTAATCGAACTCTCTTAGATATGGTTCGTTCTATGATGTCTCTTACTGATTTGCCGTTATCATTTTGGAGTTATGCATTAGAGACAGCCGCATTCACTTTAAATAGAGCACCATCAAAATCCGTTGAAACGACCGTATGAATTATGGTTTAATAAGAAACCTAAGCTGTCGTTCCTTAAAGTTTGGGGTTGCGAAGCCTATGTAAAAAAGTTACAACCGGACAAGCTAGAACCCAAAGCGGAGAAATGCGTCTTCATAGGATACCCTAAGGAAACTATAGGGTACACTTTCTATCACAGATCCGAAGGCAAGATATTTGTTGCTAAGAACGGAACCTTTCTTGAGAAAGAATTTCTCACTAAAGAAGTGACTGGAAGAAAAGTAGAACTCGATGAGATTGAAGAATCTTTGCTCGTTGATCAGAGTAGCGCAACCGGAAGATGTTCCTGTGCCGCCTACACCGGCAACAGAGGAAGCTAATGATAATGATCATGAAACTTCAAACGAGATAGCTACTGAACCTCGCAGATCGACAAGGGAACGTGCCACTCCTGATTGGTATGATCCTTGTCTAAATGTCATGATTGTGGACAACAATGATGAAGACCCTGCGACGTATGAAGAAGCGATGATGAGCCCAGATTCCAACAAATGGCAAGAAGCCATGAAATCCGAAATGGGATCCATGTATGATAACAAAGTATGGACTTTGGTAGACTTACCTGATAGCCGCAAGGCTGTCGAGAATAAATGGATCTTCAAGAGAAAAACAGATGTTGATGGTAATATTACTGTCTATAAAGCTCGACTTGTCGCAAAGGGTTTCCGACAAATTCAAGGTGTTGACTACGATGAGACTTTCTCACCAGTAGCGAAGCTAAAATCTGTGAGGATTTTGTTAGCAATAGCTGCATTTTTCGATTATGAGATTTGGCAGATGGATGTCAAAACGGCATTCCTTAATGGAGACATTGAGGAAGAGTTGTATATGGTACAACCCAAAGGTTTTGTCGATCCTAAAAATGCTGACAAAGTATGCAAACTTCAGCGTTCAATTTATGGACTGAAGCAAGCATCGAGAAGTTGGAACCGACGCTTTGATAAGGTGATCAAAGACTTCGGATTTATACAGTGTCATGGAGAGGCCTGTATTTACAAGAAAGTGAGTGGGAGCTCTGTAGCATTCCTGATATTATATGTAGATGACATATTATTGATTGGGAATGATATAGAACTATTAAGCAGTGTAAAAGGTTATTTGAATAATAGTTTTTCAATGAAAGACCTTGGTGAAGCATCGTACATATTAGGCATCAAGATTTATAGAGATAGATCAAGACGTCTAATAGGGCTATCACAGAGTACATACCTGGACAAAATTCTAAAGAAGTTTAGAATGGACGAAAGTAAGAAAGGATTCTTACCTATGTTACCAGGCAAGGTCTTGAGTAAGACTCAAGGTCCGGCTACGGCAGAAGAAAGAGAAAGGATGAGTCAGATCCCCTATGCCTCGGCAGTAGGCTCTATCATGTATGCCATGCTATGTACTAGACCGGATATAGCACATGCTGTTAGTTTAACTAGCAGATATCAAAGTGATCCAGGAATGGAACACTGGACAGCGGTCAAGAATATCCTGAAGTACTTGAAAAGAACTAAGGATATGTTTCTTTGTTATGGAGGTGACCAAGAGCTCGTTGTAACAAGTTACACCGATGCAAGTTGGAACACTGATCCTGATGACTCTAAGTCACAGTCTGGGTACGTGTTTATATTGAATGGTGCTGCAGTAAGCTGGGCAAGCTCGAAGCAGTGCACGGTGGCGAAGTCTTCAACAGAATCGGAGTACATAGCGGCTTCAGAGGCTTCATCAGAAGCGGTATGGATGAAGAGGTTCATTGTAGAGCTCGGTGTGGTTCCTAGTGCATTGGACCCACTAGTCATCTACTGTGACAACATGGGTGCCATCGCCAATGCACATGAACCAAGGTCACACAAGAGGCTGAAGCATATCAAGCTGCGTTATCATTCGATTCGCGAGTACATCGAAGATGGAGAAGTAAAGATTTGCAAAGTACACACTGATCTGAATGTAGCAGATCCGTTGACTAAAGCTCTCCCTAGGGCAAAGCATGACCAACACCAGAATGCCATGGGTGTTAGGTACCTTACAATGTAATCTAGATTATTGACTCTAGTGCAAGTGGGAGACTGTTGGAGATATGCCCAAGAGGCAATAATAAAAGTGGTTATTATATATCTTTATGTTTATGATAAATGTTTATATACCATGCTATAATTGTATTAACCGAAACATTGATACATGTGTGTTATGTAAACAAACAATAAAGTCCCTAGTAAGCCTCTTAACTAGCTTGTTGATTAATAGATGATTAGTTTCATAATCATGAACATTGGATGTTATTAATAACAAGGTTATATCATTATATGAATGATGTAATGGACACACCCAATTAAGCATAGCATAAGATCACGTCATTAAGTTATTTGCTATAAGCTTTCGATACATAGTTACCTAATCCTTATGACCATGAGATCATGTAAACCACTTATACTGGAAAGGTACTTTGATTACATCAAACGCCACTGCGTAAATGGGTGGTTATAAAGGTGGGATTAAGTATCCGGAAAGTATGAGTTGAGGCATATGGATCAACAGTGGGATTTGTCCATCTCGATGACGGATAGATATACTCTGGGCCCTCTCGGTGGAATGTCGTCTAATGTCTTGCAAGCATATGAATAAGTTCATAAGAGACCACATACCACGGTACGAGTAAAGAGTACTTGTCAGAGACGAGGTTGAACAAGGTATAGAGTGATACCGATGATCAAACCTCGGACAAGTAAAATATCGTGTGACAAAGGGAATTGGTATCGTATGTGAATGGTTCATTCGATCACTAAGTCATCGTTGAATATGTGGGAGCCATTATGGATCTCCAGATCCCGCTATTGGTTATTGGTCGGAGAGAGTTCTCAACCATGTCTACATAGTTCGCGAACCGTAGGGTGACACACTTAAGGTTTGATGTTGTAATAGTAGAACTTGAATATGGAATGGAGTTCGAAGTTTTGTTCGAAGTCTCGGATGGGATCCCGGACATCACGAGGAGTTCCGGAATGGTCCGGAGAATAAGATTCATATATAGGAAGTCATTTTATAAGTTTGAAAATGATCCGGTGCATTTATGGAAGGTTCTAGAAAAGTCCGGAAGAAATCACTTTGGAAGGCGGAGTCCCGGAGGGACTCTGATACGTCTCAAACGTATCTATAATTTCTTATGTTCCATGCTACTTTTATGATGATACTCACATGTTTTATGCACATTATATGTCGTATTTACGCATTTTCGGAACTAACCTATTAACAAGATGCCGAAGAGCCATTGTTTTCTGCTGTTTTGGTTTCAAAATCCTAGTAACGAAATATTCTCGGAATTGGACGAAATCAACGCCAGGGTCCTATTTTTCCACGAAGCTTAAGACCGAAGGGGAGTCGAAGTGGGCCACGAGGTGGCCAGTGACAGGGCGCGCCGGCCCCGGCCGCGCCGCCTGTCCCCGGCCCTCGTGCCGCCTCTTGACCTACCCTTCCGCCTACAAATAGCCTCCGTCGCGAAACCCCCCATCGAGAGCCACGATACGGAAAACCTTCCAGACGCCGCCGCCGCGAATCCCATCTCGGGGGATTCGGGAGATCGTCCCGCACCTGCCGGAGAGGGGATTCATCTCCGGAGGACTCTACACCGCCATGGTCGCCTCCGGAGTGATGAGTGAGTAGTTCACCCCTGGACTATGGGTCCATAGCAGTAGCTAGATGGTTGTCTTCTCCTTGTTGTGCTTCATTGTTGGATCTTGTGAGCTGCCTAACATGATCAAGATCATCTATCCGTAATACTATATGTTGTGTTTGTCGGGATCCGATGGATAGAGAATACTATGTTATGGTGATTATCAATCTATTGTTTATGTGTTGTTTATGATCTTGCATGCTCTCGTTATTAGTAGAGGCTCTGGCCAAGTTTTTACTTTTAACTCCAAGAGGGAGTATTTATGCTCGATAGTGGGTTCATGCCTTCATTGATACCTGGGACAGTGACAGAAAGTTCTAAGGTTGTGATGTGTGTTGCCACTAGGGATAAAACATTGATTCTATGTCTAAGGATGTAGTTGTCGATTACATTACGCACCATACTTAATGCAATTGTCTGTTGCTTTGCAACTTAATACCGAATTTCGGATGATAACCTGAAGGTGGACTTTTTAGGCATAGATGCAGTTGGATGGCGGTCTATGTACTTTGTCGTAATGCCCGGATTAAATCTCACTATATTTACCATATCATGTACATGCATTGTTATGCCCTTCTCTATTTGTCAATTGCCCGACTGTAATTTGTTCACCCAACATGCTTTTATCTTATGGGAGAGACACCTCTAGTGAACTGTGGACCCCGGTCCTATTCTTTACATAGCATACAATCTACTGCAATATTTGTTTACTGTTTTCTTGCAAACAATCATCTTCCACTCGATACGCTTAATCCTTTGTTACAGCAAGCCGGTGAGATTGACAACCTCACGTTTCGTTGGGGCAAAGTACTTGGTTGTGTTGTGCAGTTCCACGTTAATCCCTGTTGTTGCGCCGCATCATATTTCGCCACCATCAACCTTCAACGTGCTTATTGACTCCTACTGGTCCGATTAAACCTTGGTTTCTTACTGAGGGAAACTTGCCACTGTGCGCATCATACCTTCCTCTTGGGGTTCCCAACGGACGTGTACATCTACGCGCATCAAGCAAATTTCTGGCGCCGTTGCCGGGGAGATCAAGACACGCTGCAAGGGGAGTCTCCACTTCTCAATCTCTTTACTTTGTTTTTGTCTTGCTTTATTTTATTTACTACTTTGTTTGCTGCACCTAAACAAAACACAAAAAAATTAGTTGCTAGTTTTACTTTATTTATGTCTTGCTCTCTATATCAAAAACACACAAAAATTAGTTACTCGCATTTACTTTATCTAGTTTGTTTTATTTACCGTTGCTAAAATGAATACCCCTGAAAATACTAAGTTGTGTGACTTCACAAATGCAAATAATAATGATTTCCTATGCACACCTATTGCTCCACCTGCTACTACAGCAGAATTCTTTGAAATTAAACCTGCTTTACTAAATCTTGTCATGAGAGATCAATTTTCTGGTGTTAGTTCTGATGATGCTGCTGCCCATCTAATAATTTTGTTGAACTTTGTGAAATGCAAAAGTATAAGGATGTAGATGGTGATATTATTAAATTGAAAGTGTTTCCTTTCTCATTAAGAGGAAGAGCTAAAGATTGGTTGCTATCTTTGCCTAAGAATAGTATTGATTCATGGACTAAATGTAAAGATGCTTTTATTGGTAGATATTATCCTCCCGCTAAAATTATATCTTTGAGAAGTAGCATAATGAATTTTAAGCAATTAGATACTGAACATGTTGCTCAAGCATGGGAGAGAATGAAAACTTTGGTAAAGAATTGCCCAACCCATGGACTGACTACTTGGATGATCATCCAAACCTTCTATGCAGGACTAAATTTTTCTTCGCGGAATTTATTGGATTCAGCTGCTGGAGGTACCTTTATGTCCATCACTTTGGGGGCGGCTACAAAGCTTCTTGATGATATGATGATAAATTACTCTGAATGGCACACGGAAAGAGCTCCACAAGGTAAGAAGGTAAATTCTGTTGAAGAAACCTCTTCCTTGAGTGATAAGATTGATGTGATTATGTCTATGCTTGTGAATGGTAGATCTAATGTAGATCCAAATAATGTTCCTTTAGCTTCATTGGTTGCTCAAGAAGAAAATGTTGATGTGAATTTCATTAAAAATAATAATTTCAACAACAATGCTTATAGGAACAACTCTGGTAATAACTATAGGCCATATCCTTCTGCTAATGGTAATGGTTATGGTAATTCTTATGGGAATTCTTACAATAATAATAGGAGTGTACCCTCTGGTCTTGAAGCTATGCTTAAAGAATTTATTAGTACACAAACTGCTTTTAACAAATCTGTTGAGGAAAAGCTTGATAAAATTGATATTATTGCTTCTAGAGTTGATAGACTTGCCTCTCGATGTTAAGTTATTAAAATTGAAAGTTATGCCTAATGATGATATTGATAATAAGATTACTACTACAGCAAATGCCATCCAAGTTAGAATTAATGAGAATATAAGATTAATGGCTGAATTGCGTGCTAGGTGGGATAGAGAAGAAAATGAAAAACTAGCTAAAGAGAATAATGTAGCTAAAGTTTGGACTATTACCACCACTAGTAATGTTAATTCTTCACATGTTGCTGCACCTCCTACTATCAATGGTAAAATAATTGGTGTTGGCAATGTTTCTACTCCTAGTGCAAAGCAAACAAAACTGCCTGAAATTGCTAAAACTGCTTGTGATAAAACTGCTGAAATTTTTTCCAATCTTGGGAACAATGATCCCATTGCTGTAGCTCATAATGAGTTAGATTTTTATGATTGCCACATCTATGAAGTTATAAAGTTCTTACAAAAACTTGCTAAAAGTCCTAATGCTAGTGCTATAAATTTAGCCTTTACAAAACATATTACAAATGCTCTCATAAAAGCTAGAGAAGAGAAACTAAAACTTGAAACTTCTATTCCTAGAAAGTTAGAAGATGGTTGGGAGCCCATCATTAAAATGAAATTCAATGACTTTGAATGTAATGCTCTATGTGATCTTGGTGCAAGTATTTCTGTTATGCCTAAAAAGATTTATGATATGCTTGACTTGCCACCATTGAAGAATTGTTATTTGGATGTTAATCTTGCCGATAATGTTAAAAAGAAACCTTTGGGGAGGATTGATAATGTGCGCATTACGGTTAACAATAACCTTGTCCCCGTTGATTTTGTTGTTTTGGATATCGAATGCAATGCATCTTGTCCTATTGTGTTGGGAAGACCTTTTCTTCGAACCGTTGGTGCTTTATTGATATGAGGGAAGGTAATATTAAATATCAATTTCCTCTCAAGAAAGGTATGGAACACTTCCCTAGAAAGAGAATTAAGTTGCCTTTTGATTCTATTATTAGAACAAATTATGATGTTGATGCTTCTACTCTTGAAAATACTTGATTTGCACTTTCTGCGCCTAGCTGAAAGGCGTTAAAGAAAAGCGCTTATGGGAGACAACCCATGTTTTTACTACAGAAATTTTTGTTTTGTTGAGTCTTGAAGTTGTTTACTACTGTAGCAACCTCTCCTTATCATGTTTTTGTGCCAAGTAAAGTTTCTATGTTAAAGTTGATGTTATATTTGGGATCGCTGCGCAGAAACAGCATTGTCTGTCACGAATCTGGGCACAAGTCTCTGTAGAAAATTCAAAAAATCTGCCAATTTACGAGCGTGATCCTCAGATATGTACGCAACTTTCATTAGTTTTGAGTTTTTCCATTTGAGCAAGTCTGGTGCCATTTTAAAATTCGTCTTTACGAACTGTTCTGTTTTGACAGATTCTGCCTTTTATTTCGCATTGCCTCTTTTGCTATGTTGGATGAATTTCTTTGATCCATTAATGTCCAGTAGCTTTATGCAATGTCCAGAAGTGTAAATAATGATTGTGTCACCTCTGAATGTGTGAATTATTAATTGTGCACTAACCCTCTAATGAGTTTGCTTGAAGTTTGGTGTGAAGGAAGCTAAGGGTCAAGAGAGGAGTATGATATACTATGATCAGGGATGCCCCCGTGGTTCATCCCTGCATATTCTAAGAAGACTCAAGCGCTCTAAGCTTGGGGATGCCCAAGGCATCCCTTCTTCATCGACAACATCATCAGGTTCCTCCCCTGAAACTATATTTTTATTCATCACATCTTGTGTTCTTTACTTGGAGCGTCGGTTTGTTTTTGTTTTTGTTTGAATAAAATGGATCCTAGCATTCACTTTGTGGGAGAGAGACACGCTCCGCTGTTGCATATGGACAAATATGTCCTTAGGCTTTACTCATAATGTTCAAGGCGAAGCTTCTTCTTCGTTAAATTGTTATATGGTTGGAATTGGAAAATGCTACATGTAGTAATTCTAAAATGTCTTGGATAATGTGATACTTGGCAATTGTTGTGCTATGTTTAAGCTCTTGCATCATATGCTTTGCACCCATTAATGAAGAAATACATAGAGCTTGCTAAAATTTGATTTGCATATTTGGTCTCTCTAAGGTCTAGATAATATCTAGTATTGAGTTTTGAACAACAAGGAAGACGGTGTAGAGTCTTATAATGTTTACAATATGTCTTTTATGTGAGTTTTGCTGCACCGGTTCATCCTTGAGTTTGCTTCAAATAACCTTGCTAGCCTAAACCTTGTATCGAGAGGGAATACTTCTCATGCATCCAAAATCCTTGAGCCAACCACTATGCCCTTTGTGTCCACCATACCTACCTACTACATGGTATTTCTCCGCCATTCCAAAGTAAATTGCTTGAGTGCTACCTTTAAAATTCCATCATTCACCTTTGCAATATATAGCTCATGGGACAAAATAGCCTTAAAAACTATCGTAGTATTGAATATGTACTTATGCACTTTATCTCTTATTAAGTTGCTTGTTGTGCGATAACCATGCTTCGGGGACGCCATCAACTATTCTTTGTTGAATATCATGTGAGTTGCTATGCATGTCCGTCTTGTCTGAAGGATCTATCACCTTAATGATTGGAGCATGCATATTGTTAGAGAAGAACATTGGGCCGCTAACTAAAGCCATGAATCATGGTGGAAGTTTCAGTTTTGGACATATATCCTCAATCTCATATGAGAATAATAATCATTGCTACATGCTTATGCATTTAAGAGGAGTCCATTATCTGTTGTCCATGTTGTCCCGGTATGGATGTCTAAGTTGAGAATAATCAAAAGCGAGAAATCCAAAATGCGAGCTTTCTCCTTAGACCTTTGTACATGGAGGTACCCCTTTGTGACACTTGGTTGAAACATGGCATTGCAAAGATCCGGTAGTCCAAGCTAAGTAGGACAAGGTGCGGGCACTATTAGTATACTATGCATGAGGCTTGCAACTTGTAAGATATAATTTACATAACTCATATGCTTTATTACTACCGTTGACAAAATTGTTTCATGTTTTCAAAATAAAAGCTCTAGCACAAATACAGCAATCGATGCTTTCCTCTTTGAAGGACCATTCTTTTACTTTTATGTTGAGTCACACCTATCTCTCTCCACCTTAAGAAGCAAACACTTGTGTGAACTGTGCATTGATTCCTACATACTTGCATATTGCACTTGTTATATTACTTTATGTTGACAATATCCATGAGATATACATGTTATAAGTTGAAAGCAACCGCTGAAACTTAATCTTCCTTTGTGTTGCTTCAACACCTTTACTTTGATTTATTGCTTTATGAGTTAACTCTTATGCAAGACTTATTTATGCTTGTCTTGAAGTATTATTCATGAAAAGTCTTTGTCATATGATTCACTTGTTTACTCATGTCATTACCATTGTTTTGATCGCTGCATTCATTACATATGTTTACAAATAGTATGATCAAGATTATGATGGCATGTCACTTCGAAATTATCTTTGTTATCGTTTTACTCGCTCGGACGAGCAGAACTAAGCTTGGGGATGCCGATATCGTCTCCAACGTATCGATAATTTCTTATGTTCCATGCTACTTTATTGATGATACCTACATGTTTTATGCACATTATATGTCGTATTTACGCATTTTCTGGAACTAACCTATTAACAAGATGCCGAAGAGCTAGTTGCCATTGTTTTTGGTTTCAATCCTAGTACGAAATATTCTCGGAATTGGATGAAATCAACGCCCAGGTCCTATTTTGCCATGAAGCTTCCAAGACCGAAGGGGAGTCAAGTGGGGCCACGAGTGGCCAGTGATGAGGCGCGGCCTGTGCCCCGGCCGCGCTACCGTCCCCCGTCCGATGCCACCTCTGACCTACCCTTCCGCCTACAAATAGCCTCCATCGCTAAACCCCCACCGAGAGCCACGATACGAAAACCCATCGAGACACCGCCGCGTAATCCCATCTCGGGATTCAGGAGATCGCCTCGCACCCTGCCGAGAGGGGATTCATCTCCTGAGGACTCTACACCGCCATGGTCGCTCCGGAGTGATGAGTGAGTTCACTGACTATGGGTCCATAGCAAGCTAGATGGTTGTCTTCTCCTTGTTGTGCTTCATTGTTGGATCTTGTGAGCTGCCTAACATGATCAAGATCATCTATCTGTAATACTATATGTTGTGTTTGTCGGGATCCTGGATAGAGAATACTATGTTATGGTGATTATCAATCTATTGTTTATGTGTTGTTTATGATCTTGCATGCTCTCCGTTATTAGTAGAGGCTCTGGCCAAGTTTTTACTCTTAACTCCAAGAGGGAGTATTTATGCTCGATAGTGGGTTCATGCCTTCATTGATACCTGGGACAGTGACAGAAAGTTCTAAGGTTGTGATGTGTCGTTGCCACTAGGGATAAAACATTGATTCTATGTCTAAGGATGTAGTTGTCGATTACATTACGCACCATACTTAATGCAATTGTCTGTTGCTTTGCAACTTAATAAATGGGGTTCGGATGATAACCTGAAGGTGGACTTTTTAGGCATAGATGCAGTTGGATGGCGGTCTATGTACTTTGTCGTAATGCCCGGATTAAATCTCACTATATTTACCATATCATGTACATGCATTGTTATGCCCTTCTCTATTTGTCAATTGCCCGATGTAATTTGTTCACCCAACATGCTTTTATCTTATGGGAGAGACACCTCTAGTGAACTGTGGACCCCGGTCCTATTCTTTACATAGCATACAATCTACTGCAATACTTGTTTACTGTTTTCTTGCAAACAATCATCTTCCACTCGATACGCTTAATCCTTTGTTACAGCAAGCCGGTGAGATTGACAACCTCACTGCTTCGTTGGGGCAAAGTACTTGGGTTGTGTTGTGCAGCAGTTCCACGTTGGCGCCGAATCCCTGTTGCGCCGCATCATATTTCGCCACCATCAACCTTCAACGTGCTTCTTGACTCCTACCGGTCCGATTAAACCTTGGTTTATGAGGGAAACTTGCCACTGTGCGCATCATACCTTCCTCTTGGGGTTCCCAACGGACGTGTACATCTACGCGCATCAACCACCCATGGCCGGCCAACCCTAGAGGGGTGGAGTCCCAGGTGGACTCCACCAAGGTGGCCGGCCACCCCCCCTCATGGAAAGGTGGGAGTCCCACTTGAGGTGGGAATCCCACCTTGGGTAGGTTTCCCTACACATGGAAGGTTTTGGGTTGGGGTCTTATTCGAAGACTTGTACACCAACTCTTGGGTGTTCCACCTATATAATGAGGGCCAAGGGGAGGGGGCCGGCCACACCAAAGCCATAGCTTGGCCGCACCCCTTAGTGGCCGGCCACCCCCTCTCCCCAAACCCTAGCCGCCCCACCTCCTCCACCTCTCCCGCACGCTTAGCGAAGCTCCGCCGGAGATCTCCATCGCCACCGCCACCACGCCGTCGTGCTGCCGGATTCAAGGAGGAGCTACTACTTCCGCTGCCCGCTGGAACGGGGAGAAGGACGTCGTCTTCATCAACACCGAACGTGTGACCGAACGGCCTGCTGCTTGTGGTGATCTTCTACGCGCTTTTGCAAGCGGCAAGTGATCGTCTACCGCAGCAATAAGAGCCTACTCTTATAGGCTTTGGAAATCTTCAAGGGTGAGTCTCGATCATCCCCTCGTTGCTTCCGTCTTAGAGATTGGCTTTCTTCCTCCATAGGAATTTTTTGTTTTCTATGCAACGAATCCCTACATATCCTACTGGTTTCCTCACTGTGATGCTATTGCTTATTGAGCAATGAATTATCTTGTACTTATGCACTGGTTAATTATATGTATATGAACTGTTTATGCAGTGTTGATTATATGCATGGATTTGTGTTAAATGATATCTCCAATATCAATTGGAAGATTCAAATGGTCTGAATCTATCCTGGATAGTGATGACTTGTGGCTTATGGCTGTTGGATGGCTTGTGGTTGATGTGACCACAGTAGCTCTAGCTACTGCTTGGGTTGCACTCACTGTTAGAACATTATTTTTTGGCTAAACTCACAATATCATGCACAATAGGGTATCATATTCATATGAATGCCACTATGACTTGTTTGTGAAGAAAATACATATTAACTGATGGTTTAATTGGCTAGGAATAGCTAGGTGGTCTCTGTAGCTTCTACCATGAGATCATGTAAATCACTTACACCGGAAGGGTACTTTGATTACATCAAACGCCATTGCGTAAATGGGTGGTTATAAAGATGGGATTAAGTATTTGGAAAGTGTGAGTTGAGGCATATGGATCAATAGTGGGATTTGTCCATCCCGATGACGGATAGATATACTCTGGGCCCTCTCGGTGGAATGTCATCTGATTAGCTTGCAAGCATATGAATGGTTCATAAGAGATCACATACCACGGTACGAGTAAAGAGTACTTGTCGGTAACGAGGTTGAACAAGGTATGGAGATACCGATGATCGAACCTCGGACAAGTAAAATATCGCGAGACAAAGGGAATCGGCATCGTATGTAAATGGTTCAATCGATCACTAAGTCATCGTTGAATATGTGGGAGCCATTATGGATCTCCAGATCCCGCTATTGGTTATTGCTCGGAGAGGAGTCTCGACCATGTCGCATAGTTTGCGAACCGTAGGGTGACGCGCTTAAGGTTCGATGTCGCATAAGTAGATTCGGAATATGAGTTGGAGTCCGAAGTTTTTGTTCGGAGTCTCGGATGGGATCCAGACATCACGAGGAGGTCCGGAATGGTCCCAGAATAAGATTCATATATGGAAAGTCATTTTCCGGGGTTCGGGTCCGGTGTTTTGACCGGAGCTTCTAGAAGGTTCTAGAGGGCCACCAAGTGGGCCCACCACCCCCGGAGAAGCCACAGGCGCCACATGGCATAGTGGGTCCTGCCCACCATGACATGTGGGCCTAGGCCGGCCCCTTAGAGATAAGATCTATCTCTAGTTTAAATGGTTTAAATCTAGAGATAAGATCTATCTCCTAAAATAAAGTGATTAAATTAGGAGATAAGGGGAACACTTGTGGGAGGGGTTTCCCCTTCCATGCGCCGCCAAGGGGGTGGGTGGGCCCTAGGGGAAACCCTAGGCCGAACCCCCACCTATATAAAAGAGGGGGTGGCCGGCCAAGGCACCCATCCACAACCCTAGCCGCCCTCTCTCTTCCACCTCCATACGCTGTGCAGGCTTAAGCCCCCTGCAGAACTCTCTCTTCCACCACCACCACCACGCCCTCGTGCTGCTGGGATTCCGTGGAGATCTACCACACCTCCGCGCCCGCTGGAACGGGAGAGGAAGGAGCTTCATCGACACCGTACGCGCGACCGAGTACGGAAGTGCTGCCGGATTGCAGCACCGGGGACGATCGTCTACACCAACAACGAGATTAATCTCGTAGGCTTTGGAATCTTCGAGGGTTAGTCTCATCTCA